>CAUYPK010088272.1:0-39420 GCA_963574355.1 Loris lydekkerianus | reverse complement strand
TTACGTTGGCAAAAGTGCACTGATTCAAATGGCGCTTATTTCGATTAAATTGAATAAATATTCACTGAGATATTACAGTTTAATGTAGACTCATAAAACGGACAAAAGCTTTTGAAATGACCTAATATCTTCTGTTTTTTTCTATCGCATTTTTCATTTTTGATATCAGACATTTCCAAGATCTCTTCGCTCTTGTTCATTCAGTGCTCTTTTCTTACAGCAATCTAGTCTTATTTTGTGGGTGCAGAATCTGTTCTTATTTCTCCAAGGATGTTAATGTTTGGTTTTTTAAAATTGTTTTTTGAAATTTTCCTTCCTGTATATAATTTTTTCCTACAAGTTACTTTTCCCCTGTTTATTTGCTTTGGCCTCTTTAGCATTAGAGGCTTTCTTCCCTGAAGTATCTGATAATCCTTGGCTGTCAGCTCATGAGTCAAGCAGCAGATAAAAGACTTGATTATGAGCTCTGAGCTTGGGGGGTGCTTGCCATCTTCAAGGAGCTATTTGGTAGAGAACCATGTCAGGGTCTGGGGTCTCTCACTTGGTCTGGCCATTTTTCTGGCCATTTTTCCTAGAGGATACTGAACTTCTTCCTGAAGGATCAAGGTGTGGTACGATCAGGGCTGCAAGTTGCTGGTTCCTATGTTTAGAATTACACATTACCTTATTTTCATTGCTAATAGTCTGGTCCTCACCCCCTTGTGTTGTTTGGTGTCTGTTTTACTCTTTCTGGAGAATAAACCTTAAGGGTTCTGCCGCTGGGGGAGGGAGGAGAGGTTGTGCAGTAGCATGGAGAGAGGGAAGAATCAGCAAAGGAGACTGACAAGGAGAGTGACAGCCAGGAGAGAGTGGCATCCCTGACACAGGAGAAGAAGAGGTTTCAGGGAAGGGAGTGATCACTGGGTCCAATAGTCTGATGGACAGTATGAGGACTGAGAAGTAACATTGGACCTGGCAACACAGAGGTCATTGGTGACCTTGACGAGTGATGTCTCCTCAAGCCATGGGGACAAAAGCCTGGCTGGAATGAGTTCTAGAGAAAATGGTAGGAGAGGAAGTAGAAGCAGTGAATGTGGATGATTCTTGCCATTTTATTTAATTCCTTTTCAAAGCAACCCTGTGAGATAGTCAATCGACCCCATTTTATAGATTTGTAGTTGAGGAAACTGAGTCTCAGAGAGGTTTGAGTGGATGTGCTGGTGGCCTCACAGCCGGGTGCTTCTCAAAAGGCCTCCATCTGCTCCTTCCCCCTTTTCTTCCCCTCCCTTCCCTAGTTCCAGTGGTATCTGGTCTTGTCAGTTCTTGAGGCTTTGTGGATTTTTGCAGTGTAAATTGGGTTAATTCTCAGCTTTTCTTATTGCTAGCTTGGGATTTAGCATTCTTAGGACTACAAGTCGGTTATCACTTGTCTTGTCCCTTGGTTTTTCGCTTTATAAGATTCTGTGATTGCTGTCTGAGCTACCGAGGGACATTTCAGGTCCAGTGAGCCTCCCCTGGACCTTCGCGTGTTCCTTCTCATCTCCTTTGCTGATTCCCCCTGAGCTCCTCAAACTCTGAAGCCTCAGTGATTGCACTTTTCTCTTCTCTGTCTTCCCTGGTGATTTCATTCAATCTCATGGCTTTAAATACCTAACACCAAGTCTGTGGGGCCCTACAGCCTCTGCTCCTCACCACACTGCTCTGCTGCCGGGCCTGAAAATGTTTGCACAGGTCAGGCTACAAAACAGGCCACCTGTCCCCCTTCCATTTTCTGTAACCCCCACTCATCCCCCATCCCCCCACAGCTTCCCAGACTCCTCTCCTCCCACTTTGCCTTCCTTAGGTCCAGGAGGGATGAGCACCTGCACTGAAGGCCTCTTGTCTGCCCATCTTCAGAGGCCTGCTCTGCTCACCCACCTTCGCAGGTGACGTGGTCCTGTGAGCATGCTCAGTTGGGTGCTTAGCACTTCTGTCTCATTGGTGTCTGGTCAGGTTTGTAGCTGTCTGTGAGTTACCTGTCAGTGCCCCTGCTGGGACAGGGACTAGACAGAGTGTCCCTGGGTGTCCCCTTCTTTCTTTCTCTGGTTCCTTAGATTATTACCCTTTTGGGTATCTTGTCATAGGCATGGATCCTCTCCACAGAAAAATATGAGGTTATATAAACTCATTTTGCATTTAATTTCTGGGGGTCTGAGGACTTCTTGAAACCATTCCATGGACCCCTAGTAATGTCTGGTTAAGAATCCCCAACTAACCTGTGAGGCAAGTTGGGATCAGGAGAGTGTGGGGTCCCTTCTTAGTGCCTTTTTAAAGCTTGTTTTTAGTGGGGGGCAGACACAAAGGCCCATGGGTGTGCATTACACATCAGGAGTACTGAGATGTGGACAGAAGCTAGATTGCTTAGAAACTTGAAGTTTACAGTAAGGACTTCGGACTTTGTCCTGAGCTTGATAGGATGCCACTGGTCAGGGAATGATAAGACTGCATTTTGAAAGACCATTCTGGGTGCTGTGTGCAGAATTGAGTATGGGGAGGCCACAGTGCAAATAGTGAACATTCTGGACTCAGGTTGACTCACCAGGGCTCAAAGGCTGGCATCAGGCTGCTGGCCTGCGTAGTCTGGGCCTCTGAGAAACAGTGCACTCAGGGGAGGGGCCTCCTCGCTCTGCTCTAGCTCCCAGAGTCCCCCCGATCTATTCTCCCCTCACCAGCCTCCTTATTCTCCAGGAAAATGGCACCAGGGCACCCAGGCTGGCCTCCGGCTGCCTCCTCTCCCCACATTCTCATCTCTCTTTGGGTCTTGCTGCCCTGACATGGGGCTACACTCTATGGATCCAGCTCTGTGCTAGGTATGCAGCAGGGGCCAATCTGTACTTCTTGATCTAATGGTGGACATGAGGAAGAAAGGGAACCAAAGTCAATGGCTTTGGTCCCAGGTGAGTGGCCAGATGCCGTTTCTTCCTGGGTGTATAATCTGCCTTAGTACATGCTGCCTGTATACGTGGGGGTATAAACTTGTAACTGACACCAAAGTATATGTGTGTGGGGAGGACAATGCTTTGCACCTGTGTGACTTTAGTGGGTAGGACCCCCAAGCCTTCCTCCCCTGAGGTTAGGAAGGGGGACCTCCACCCCACATGACTAGGCACAGGCCCTGGACTCCTGGCTTAGAAGGTAGTTGACAATCTCACTGTAGGTGGCAGTGTGTCTGGCTCTGAGTTCAGGCTACTACTATGCCTGGGAGAGACATTCCCAGAAGTTGGTGGTACAGCGATCATTGCAAGATGCCTATAAGCAATTCTGAGAGAGGGCTTGGATCAGGAGGGAATGGGGAAGAGGAAGGGCCTGTATAGGCCATCTGCCCCTCCTGTCCCCTTCAGCAGCACACAGGGCCTGCTGCTGCAGAGGGTGTTTGCCAACTTAGTGCCTTCAAGGTTATAGGCAAGTCAGCTTTGGCAGAGATACAGAGAGGATTGCTTATGAGGTCTGTTAGGACTTGCTGGGTTAGAGGTCAAGATGGGAACCTGGGCCTTTCAGCTCCTCCCAGTATGTGCACCTTTCAGCAGTGCCCTGGCTTGAAGAGGGGAGAGGGTGCATATGAGTGGCCCAGGGAGGCAGAGGATGAGGTTGAGAAGAAAGTGAAAGAGGGTGGGAACGACTGCCTGGAAACAACATCACTGGAGAGTAAGGATAGGAGCCCTTAAGGGATGCAGAGGAGGAGAAGTCAGAGAAGCAGAAGGAAAACCTGGGAAGCCTAAAGTTATGCAGGAGAGAACGTGAAAGAATGTGTGTTCTAGAAGGCACCACTCGTGTCAAATACCTCAGAGAGGCTAAGTAAGGAAGACTGAAACTAAGTAATCATTTCTGGCAATTTGGTGGTCTTTGGCGACCTCTAGAATTTCTATGTTTGGGGGCTGTGAGGGACTGAGGGGGATACTTTATTCACTTCTTCTCAGCAGGTGGTTTTGAGAAGACACCAGTTCCTAGTGTAACGTGTCCTTAGCCACTTCTCCCTACTAGGATGTGTGTCTGAGTCCCAGGGAAAAATAAAGAGGGTAGTGGGAAAGGACCTCTTCACATGCAACTCTGCACAGCACTGGGGTGCGAAGCTGTACTGCTGAGATACACATCCTGGACTACATTTCCCAGCCTCCTTTGCAGTAAGGTACGGCCATGTGACCGAGTCCTGGCCACTGGGATGAGAGCAGGTGCCGTGGGTGCTTCCAACAGTGGCTTTGTATAAAGAACCTCCCTAGTGTAATCCTTGCTCTCTTTCTCCATTTACCAGCAGAACTGAGAGGACTCTGGATTCCTAGAGGTGGATGGGGCCCTGGGCTGGAAGGAGACTGGGGTTATAAATGACTGTGGAGGAGACTACCCATTGGGCTGTGCTGTGAGCTCAAGACAAACTTTACTGTGTTTATCCATATAGCAGCTAGTGTCACCTTAGCAGATACAGAGAATTTCTCCCCTTTGCTGACAACTGCTATGCAGATGTGGGCAGCACAAGGCTTGAGAGCAGTGCTGGCCCTGTATGGGGTAGCGGGGACTGGTGGAGAGGTGTCCGGGAGAAGTGTTGGTACCACCAACAGAAGGAGTGGTAGCCAATAACTTGAGCACAGGTGACAGTTTTCTCGGGTATGGCCAGAAGCCACCATCCTCTAGGTACAGTCCTGAAATTATAATGGGGCAGAAATGCAGATTATTACTCTGTGCAATCCCCCCTCTTTTTTTTTACCCCCACAGTTTTTGGCTGGGGCTGGGTTTGAACCACCACCTCTGGCATATGGGGCCGATGCCTTATCTCTTTGAGCCACAGGCACCACCCGAGACAGCCATTTTTAACATGTTAGTTTATATCCTTCCAGTCTTTTTTTTAAATGTGCATGTGCACACCTACAGATCTAGAATAACATCTATGTAATCTTTATACCACAAGCAGAATATATATTAGGTATATGGAGTATAAAATAGAATATTTATACTACATATAGAATAACATAGTACATATGCATGTAGAATACATTCTATATAAAGAATATGTAATACTGGGGTGGCGCCTGTGCCTCAAAGGGGTAGGGCGCCGGCCCCATATGCCAGAGGTGGCAGGTTCAAACCCAGCCCTGGCCAAAAACTGCAAAAAAAAAAAAAAAGTGTAATACTACATATAGAATAGAATAGGTTCTATGCATGCACATACAAAACTAAAGGGAAAATAAATTCATGCTGTACATATTGTTTTATAACCTGACTTTTATACTAAAATCACAAGATTATTTTTCACATTATTAAATATTATTGTATAATATTTTGTATGGCTGTACCACCATTTATGTAACCCTTGTTGTTGAACAAGTTGTTCCCAGTTTTTGCTCTTACTAATAGCTCTGAGGTGAACATTTACTACTGAACACTATTTTGGGGGGCTAAGTCCTACATGTGGAATTTTTGGATCTGAAAGTAAGAAAAGTTCTAACACTTTTGATGTGCCTAGACAAACTGGTCTCCAGAAAGTCTGTGCAAATTTAAACTTAGACCAGGGAAAAGTAGGATTCCCAGGGCTCCTTTCATTCTTAAGTTGTACCTGGGGAAGGAAAGCCAACCTTGTCTTGGGCCAGCAAGTCTGGTCTTCCCTGGATGGGCAAGTGTTGGTGAGATGGGCCAGGCTCAGGTGGAGGGCTGGCAGTGGAAGTAGATGGCTGGAGCTGAGGATGATGGTGCTTAGAAGAAGGCAGGTTTGGAGCTCTCCCAGGGTATCTGAAGCCCTACTGGAGTTCTGGCCATGGAGCCCAGTGGTGTGGTCACATGAACCTTGTTCTGGGCAGATGGGTTGCGTCAATGGACTTCCACAGATGGGTTTAGGAGACAAGGTAGATGAGGGTGGAGCAACAGTGGACACCACTCGTCATTGGCTCCAGGAGTTTAACAAAAGCAAATATTTGGAGGCTGGGATTGCTTAGCTTTCTCCTTGGAATCAGCAGACTCTCGGAGGCTGGGATTAATTTGAAGAAATTTACTAGCAGAGTTTGTGGCAGATAAAACAGTTTGCTTATTTCACACTTGTATGGCCACCTGCTAGGAACTGTTTGTTCAGTTTCGGATTCTTTAATTAAAATCAACATAAAACAGATTGAAAACATCCCAAGAAGGGGATGCTTGATTTGCTGGAGGATATTGCAGAAAGATGGAGCAAAGTGGTTCAAAAGTGCTTCGTCACCAAGCAAGCAGGCAGGTAGGGAAGTGCATCCTGGGTAACTGTGGGGTTCAAGTATGCACGTGTGTGTCAGTGGCTGCCTGGAAGTCTAGAGAACTCACATGACTCTGGGGTGGAAAAGGGAGAGGTCCTCTGTGCTTCCACCTCTTGGGAAAGGCCAGCTCCACATTAATTCTTCCAACAAACAGTCATGGAATTCCTCTGTGTCAGAAGTTGTGACTAACACACAATCCTTGATGTCAAGAAGCTCAGAATCAGTAAGGGAGACATGAAAGTGAAATATCAAGTATAACCCAGTATGTGCTAAATGCTGCAGAAAGGGTAAAGGCTGGGTGTTGTGGGAACATACAACCCTGGACTATGGAAGAGGTAGGGTCTCAGGTCAGACTTCAAAGAAGACATGGCATCTATTTCAACTGAGATCCAATGAGTAGATAGAAATTATTCAGGCTAAAATGATGTATCAGTTAGCTGCCACTGTAATATGCTAGGTAACAAACATTTATAGCACCTCAGTGGCATAAAACAGTGCTGTTTATCTAGCTCATCCTTCTGTGAGTTGGCTGAGGTCAGCTGACCACGGATGGGCCTGATTAGGTGACCCTGCTCCATGAGTCTCTTATCCTTTTCTGGAGACCATCAGGCTAACCTGGCTTGATTTTTTAAATGGTCATGGAGACAGCAGAAGATAGCAAGCCCAATCACAAGCACTTTCCAAACTTTTAGTTATGTCATTTCCACTGGGATTAATTTGAAGAAATTTACCAGCAGAGTTTGTGGCAGATAAAACAGTTTGCTTATTTCACACTTGTATGGCCACCTGCTAGGAACTGTTTGTTCAGTTTCCGTTTCTTTAATTAAAATCAATGTGCTTGCTTTCCATTGGCTAGAGCCAGTCATATGCCTGCACCTAAGATTAAGAGGCAGGGAAATATATTCTACTTCTTTGGTGGGATTACACACTCCACCTCTTCAGAATGGCGGCCATTAATATGGCCCATCATACGTGGGGGTGGGATGTTCCAGGATGAGGGACAGCATGGGTGGAATGGGGCTGTAGGGGAAAGAATATGGGGAGGTGCCCACAAGACTAGAGGCTCCTGGAGAGGTCTGCAGGAGAAGAGAAAGTTCTCATCTGTTAGCAAAATCTTTGGATTTTGTGTCTAGGAAGCACTGATGGGTTTAAGATGGGGAGTGACATTGTCAGTTTTTGCCTTGCTTGGCTTTAGAGTGGAGACAGGGAAAAAGAGTTTGGAGACCAGTTAGGAGGCTTTGAGTCAGCAGACTTTCCTGGAAGTTGATTTCATGATAAGAGACTCAGGCTGTGACCTGCTGCTTGATAAGGATTTTTCTGTTTATGGATTTTTAACTCTTGGCATGCCAGCTCGTAGCAAAAAGCCCTGCTGCTGCCAAAGCAAATGGAATCAGTGGTGCTGGTTAAGGCGCAGGACGCCTGCCAACCTGATGCATCCACCACCTTAGCTTGATTCGATAACTGGTTCTTTAACCTCCCCGGCATCTCTCCTCAGGCCCCACATCTCTTGGGATGGCAGAAGCTAGAGGCTGCTACCTGCGTGGGCATTGCTCAGCTCATCCTCAGGTGGTCTTCTGAACTTCCTCCCTTCTCCATGGCCCACTCCCTTTTGGGGCCAAGTGTCACTAATATGCTGCAAAAACAGGTACTGCGTGTTGGGTATATCATGGCCTGGCAGGCCAGCTACGCAGGAGCTGCCCAGTGCCCCTTTCCTGACACCTGCTTTTAGCTCCTGATTTTGAGCTAAACCACTTTCCATTTTACACCTATCTTCATGGGAAAGACACTGTATTCAGAGTCCAAAGACCTGGAGCTGGGTTCCAACTCAGCTCCTGCAGGTCCTGTGATCTTGAACAAGTTGTTGGAGCTCTCTGGACCTGGGTTTCCTCCTTGTTGGTGGATATCAGTAGGTACAGCTAACAGATGCAATTATGAGTGTGAAAGTTCCTGATGAGCACCCCAGCCCCCACTGCCCTGCCCTGACACCCCTAAACAGCCCGGAAATGGCAGTTGAAAGGCTACCTCCTCTTCCCTGAGGGCCCAGACAGACTTCTGCTAAAGCTCTCGTGGCTTTAGCTACAGTTTCCATGGGAAAGGAAGCCTCCTGTCCACACACCTTTGCATCTTCAGCCCACAGGCCCTGGCACCAAACTGGCAGGTCATAGGGAAATTGTGTTGAATATGAGTGTAAATTCTTTCTGGTCTACTCTGGCCTAGCAAACTCACTCACTCCTCTTCCCCTCTCTTCTGAGAACACTTCCTCCTTGTGATTGGGCATCACAGGACTGGGCATCGCAGCCTGAGTGCCCAAGCCAGACAGGCCCATGTTTAGATTTCTCCTTCTTCTCTTCCTCCCTCCTCAGCCCTGAAACCACAGGGGCCTTATAGAGCACAGGCCACAGTGGACTGGTCTTGGCTTTGGAGGGTTTAAGACATCTTGACACTGCCACTCACTGGCTGTGGCCTGGAAAACTCATTGAAAGCCTGTGAGCTTCAGTTTCTGCATCTAGAAAATGGGGATGATAATTTTGTGGCTATTGCTGACTGTCTCTTTTGAGCAGCTCTCTGTGCTGAGTATGAAAACCATCACCACTGCTGCCATCAGCACAGTGAAGGAGCTGCCAGTCCTTGAGAATGTGTTATGGTCCATCCAGACTTGATTCTTTATACATAATATCTCATTAACCCACATGCATTCCCACAGAGCCTGTTTTCTTATTTCTGGGTGCCTACATGAAGGGCAGATGAGGCTCCCACCTCCTTTTAAGAGAAGCAGCTGAGATAAGAGAAAGCTGTTTTGGCCAGATGCAGTGGCTCACACCTGTAATCCTAGCACTCTGGGAGGACAAGGTGGGAGGATGGATTGAACTCAGGAGTTGAAGACCAGCCTGAGCAAGAGCGAAATATCATCTCTACAGAAACTGGAAAATTAGCAAGGTGTTGTAGCAGGCACTTGTAGTCCTAGCTACTTGGGAGGCTTGAGCCCAGGAGTTTGAGGTTGCTGTGAGCTGGGCTGACCCCACAGTACTGTAGCCTAGGGCAACAAAATGAGACTGTCTCAAAAACAAATAAACAAACAAACAAAAACAGAGAGAAAAGAGAGAGAGAGAAAGCTGTTTGTAGTCTAGAGTCAAAGACAGAAAGATTTGTGAAGTTTTGAGCAAGATGCTTAGCTGCTCTAAAACTCAGTTTCCTTATCTGCAAAAATGGGCTAAGATTTCCCACCTTAACGATTAAACACGATAAAGAATATTACCGAGCAGTCATGAGAAAGCTATAAGCATGTAGGATACACTATACTATACAGATTTTAAGGTGACTAGCAGGTGGTCTAGCTCTTAGGATGTTCTCGAAATGAGACTTCCTTTTATTGGTTTTATTTTTACTCTGCGATCATCATCACCAAATGGCTTTTCAGAATATGTAAAGAGGGTTATGGCCATTCAGAGGAGAAACTGAGGCTGAGAAATGTCAAGTGACTTGCCCAAGGCTGCACAATGAGCAAATCATGAGGTGGCTCTGGACCCCAGGCTTGTCTGACACTGGGTCCTGCCCATCTCCAGCCTGCTGGCCTCCCTGATCTGGTCACCTGCCTCCCTGTCTTTGTGCCTGGCCCTGGGCCTGAGGCAGTGGCTGAGACCCAGGCTATCCTGTGGCTATCCTGTGCCCTCTGTCCTCACCCCAGCCCCTGGCACCCCACACTCCCCAGGGTCCACCGTGGCCGAGGGGCCTGCTGCAGTGAATCAGCCTCCTTTGTGGCGTTGATTAGAGCCTTCCTCCTACAAACATCAAAGCTTCAATTAACATGGGCTGCTTGCAACCCTCTTGCAAAACTCTGATAAGAATAGAATTTTCTCTTGGAAAATGGATTTTTATTTAGTTGTGTGTACTGTTGGTTAAATGACCTACTCTATACACTGGCGCTGAGATTCTGGGGACAATTAGGGGGCTCGTCAGGAGCTGGTTATCTGAAGGAACCAGGCGCGGGGCTGTTTAGCTGTCTAATATCCTGACGGGGGGCGGGGGGCAGAGGCAAATTAAAAAAGCCTTCTTCTCTTCTTCTCCAGCCGTGGGGAGCTGAGGGCAGTGTGCAGGGTCAGGGGCTCGTGGGGGGAGGCAGGGTGACCCCGGCTCCCTTGGGGGTGTGGCTGGGTTGGTTTCCCCAGCCTTGTATCTGGACTGCTGTGTGTTTGTGTGTGTGTGTGTGTGTGTGTGTGTAGGGTGTGCAGGATTCCCCGGATGTTGGCTGGCCTCAAGGAGGTCCTAGGGGATCTGGCTGGTTGGGTGTGGAAGGAGCAGGACTCAAGAACACAGCAGGGCTGGGACACCTGAGTCAGGGAGCAGGGGAGGCTGAGGGTAGTAGGGCTCTGACTTTTTCTGTGGCCATTCCTCCTACACAATTTGGCCTTCTTGGAGAGAGTGGGGTGGGTTAAATTTCAGGAAATGCTGTCTCCTCTATCTTACTGCTTTTGGGTAAGGAAAAGCAATACTTTTTCCCCTGCCCGGGAGCCCTGAGAGGTCATTGACCCCACACCATTGACTTAATCTTTTATCATGCTAGAATCTTTTTGGTTCCAAAGACCCTTCGAGAATGGGGAGTCCTCTATTCCCTCCAACCCTCTTTGAGTTTCTATCCACTGCTAGAAAAATTCTTCCTATTGTCTAGCCACATTCCTCCAGCTGTCCTTTAAGTCTATCTTGAATGAAGTAGACACGTTTGACAGAGTGGGAGATTTAGGAGTAGAGGAGTGGCCTGGTTGGGGAAGGAGAGTTTAGGGTGAGGTGAGGGTGGGCAGCTGGGAGTGGGAAGAACAGCTTGCTGACGAGCTCCCCTGGCTTCAGCCGGGAGGCCTGGTATAGCATGACTGTATTGATTTAATTATTCCCTACAATGTAATACTCTGCATTTGTGTGATAGCAACAAACAGAGTTGAAAGACATACAAAAATAAATGATCTGAAAGTTAATATGGCTGAATGGGCATCTATGAATTCGAGGAGAGAGGTTTTGTTTTACATTGTAAAATCAATAGCGTGCAGAACAATGTCCTAACTTCCTCCGGGGACCCCAGCAAACCCTCCCGTATCGATCGCCATGCAAATTAATTGAATTCATGAAATCCACATTGCTGGGTAATTGATGCTTCTTATAATTACCTCCGAGTTATGAGCTTTTAGGGGATTGCATTGATTCCTGGGCAGTGGGGAGGGCAGAGCAGGGGTGGAGGGGAGAGGTGGCTTCCTGGAACTGTAGCAGTGGTTGCCCAGGTGAGCAGTGAGCAGGTGGGGGACGGGCAAAGCTTGAGTGAGGGGCATTTGCCCGGTGGTCGTAGGAGGCTGAGGTGGGTGAGAAACTCATCTCACAGAGTTTGCTGACCCAGCCCTGGTGAGGCTGAGAGTTGGGGGAGACCGGAGCAGGTACACCTGGATATTTGAAAGGACCCCTGGGAAGATGGCTGTCCCAGCATCTGGGCCTCCTGGGATGCCAAGGGTATCTGTAGGGAGTAATAATAGCAAATCTTCATTCAGCATTTACGACATGCCAGGCATTGTTCCAAGTAGTTTGCAAACTCATTAAACACTCAAAGCAATCTATGAGGCATGTACTATGATTGTCCCCCTTGGTTGTTGACACAATGAGGCACAGAAAGGTTAAGTAAGTTGTCCAAGGTCACACAGTAGCAGAGCTAGTCCACTCACGAATGGGCTTCAGGAGCCAGTCGCCTTAGGCCACATAAACAGTCAGCAGTCTGACACATACGAGTCTAAAGGAGAGTTTGTAACTGTCATCAGATTATCTCCAATACAAACATCTGTTTTATAAATATCGTTTCGGTTATAATAGCTTGTATTTGTACAGTGACGAGTGTTTGAATTCACATTCACAAGTGTTTGAATTCACATTGAATTCACATGCACAAGATGCTGTGTGACCTTGGAGAAGTTACCTAACTTACCTGAGCCTCTTCCACAACCGCAAACCAAGAGCTTGGCATGGATGTTCTGCAGGCCTGTACAGCTTGGCGTCTGTAAGAGGCTCAGGGCATTTGCTCAGACGGATCTCCCAAGAAGGCCTTAGCCGAGGGGGAGGCTGGGCAGAAATGATCCCCATTTTAGGTGTCAGGTCTCTTAGGCAAGCTCATGTGGCAGGTTAGTAGCAGGGATATTGATGAGGACAGGCATGCCTCAGACCTCTATGTCTTGTCTGTCCCGGCTCTTGTGTGGATCAGCCAAACTCCAGGGGGACTATGACGCTGGGGCCCTGGAGCCTGCACTGCCATTCCTCAGAGCCACATGACCCCTTGGCTGTGAAGAGCTCTTTCTCTGTTACTGCCCTATGGGAAAGTTGTATTCCCTCCCTGGCCTCTGCACGTTGACCTCAGAATGAGCTGACTTTGGGAGCTCTGGCGGGGGCCAGGGGAAGTGGTGCTCTTGGCCAGGGTGGACAGGCTGGGTTGGAGCCCAGAGAGAGACAAAGGATTCCTACAGATACTGTCTCCAGGCCCCTCCCCAGAGTGGACATGTGTTGTGCCGGCCCTCTTCTCTTCCTTCCCTGGCTGGCCATTCATGTCATCCTTTCTTCTTCTCTGGCTGATCATTCATGTCATCCTTCCTACTTTCCTGGCTGGCCATTCATGTCATCCTTCCTCCTTCCCTGGCTGTTTTGGAGCAGTTGAGGGCAAAGTCCAGAGAGATCTGTCTCCAGATCAGTGGTGTCTGGTTTGACAGAGCCGAAACACCATGAGTCACTGTCCATGCTAGGGACGTGGCCTGTCTCCATGTCCTTGTTAGGGCTGTCTGAGTGTGCCAGGTGGCACTCATAGCAGGGAGAATGGGGGTCAGAGTTCAAGGTGGCGGTGGGAGCAGGATGGGTAGCTCAGCCCTGCCTGCGGCCGGAGCTTCTGCCTGGCTCTCGAGGACTTTCTGTGGGGAGAATGTAGCTGTGAGCCTGTCTTGGGTACTAGGAGGTGGTTCTGGCTCTTCATCTCCTATGATCTTTGTGGCTGGAACTGTACCTGCTCCATACAAGGCAGTGGCCTCTGCAGAGAGGACAGGGTGTGTGTGGCCTGCTCAGGGGTCCTGTCACTGCCATAGCTTCCTTGCCAACCCCACATGGTATGCAGGCTCCAGGCTATGCTATGGGGCCCTTCCCGGCACCAGTCATAGTCTTGAGAGGGGGCCTGAGAGGCTTCCCTGACTCATCCAGGCCCCAGGCGGCCAGATGGTGCGTGGAACTACCCTGACTCAATCTCAGTGTCCAGACCACAAGTTCCTGAATGGTCTTGAAGCCTGTCTTCTTGACTCAATGAGTCTTGAGAGATGGGAAGAATCTTATGAGATCAACCAATCTAACCTTCTTATCAAAGTGAGGCTCAAAGAGGTCATGTGGCTTATCCAAGGTCATATGGGCAGTAGGTGGCAGAGCTAGATCTTTAGCCCAAGACTTCTGACTCAAGCACAGGGCTCTTTCTGTGATACCAAACTCATCTCCTAGCCACTAGCCAGTCCTTTCCTCTCTGGGCATCTCTGGGGTGGGGTGGTGGTGATTGGGGGTTCTATGAGGAGACTGTTATCTTTGTTTTCCTTTCTTACTCTCTGTCCTCACCCCAGAGAATCCTAAGACGTCAGGACATGGTGGAAAGCTCATGCTTTGCTGACCGTGTGTTCCCCATGGGTTGCCGGACCTTCTGAAGCTTGAAGAGCACAGGCTTTTAGATCTAGCTAGGATTCCAACCTCCCTCCCTCTGGGGAGAACAGCCCAGCCTCCCTCAGCACTCTAGGCAGAGATGGTGCTAGGACAGCCTAATTAGGTGAAGTTGATGTATGCATCAGAAATGTGCATAATTAAGTTTGAGAAGTAATTATGGGATGGTTGATGTTCCTCTCTTTTCTCTGTCCATGCAGGAGAGGAATTTTCTTTAAATAATAAGTCCTAAGAAAGGTGTAGGGTGAGGTCTGGCACAGGGCCTGGAGTGAAGGACACCCTGAAATCATCCTTATGTCTCTCCCCCACCCTCCCATCCATCTGTCCATCCATCCACCCACCCTCCCATCTACCCACCTTCCTGTCTATCCACCCAATATGCCCTTAGCCTACATGCAGGGTGCTGATATGGGAGGTATACTAGCAGGTACAGAGATGAAAAATGCTGGGCAGGGCTGGGCAGCAGAGGTGCTGGGGGGAGGACAGATTCTTGCGCCATGTCAGAATTTCTTAGGATTCCCAACAATTAATTACTTGAGAAGAAGTCCTCAGAAAGAAAATGGACTTCTGACATGAAAAGAAATCAGGGTCTCCAGGCTGCTTGAATTCTGTGCTTTGAGAACACAGTCAGTGCTGCAGGTCCTGGTGACAGTGTCATCATTGTCACCATCATCCTGAACATTTGAGGAGGGCCTAAGAAGCCCATTCCCCGTGACCTCATTCAACCCTCATAACAACTGGATGGCTCCAGTACAGTTATGGGCCTGATCTCAGATGAGGAGACCGAGGCTTAGACAGGTGAGCAAAGGTGCCTCAGGGAGCAACCAAGGTTGTGATGAGAATGGAATGAGGTCAAGGCGGAGATTTACCATGCAAACAAATTGGAAGATGATTATTGGACCAAAATGACCCAGTGTGCTTTTCTTTTCTTTTTTGTAAATCTTTTCTTTTAAGCTTCTGTATAAATTAATTACTATTCTAAAGCATGTCGTTCACATGAGAGTCAGAAGGCAGATAAAAATGAGAGATACCCAGCTATGCCTGCTGTCCTGACGTCAGGGGCCAGGTGCTTCCAGCTTACAGAGCTCCAACTTTTTCATGTGATGCTGGATATTTTTCTCCTTTGATTTTCATGCAATGAGGCTCTTTGCCACACCATGAGAATATTAACCCATGAGGCAGAGTTTATTATCACCGTTTCACAGATGAGAAGCTGAGGCAGAGAGCCAAGGTCATTTGTGCCAGATCATAAGTGGAAAACTGGGGTTTGAGGCCAGGTGAGGGCACAAAGTACCAACCAGCACTCTACCAACTGCCTCTCCTGTGCTCACTTCCACCTTGGCCTACGTGCTGGCCTAGGCAAACTGCATTTCTGCATCAACATGGGAGCAGCCAGGATGAGGAGGATCTACTCAATCTTGTTGTCTTTCCTGGAAATGCTGAACAGTCCAGACCCCATATGTGGCAGGACCTGTTTGTGCCCTGCCCTGTGTCTCTACATTGTCTTCTCACTGCTCCCCACTCCGCCCACTGTAGGGACTTACTAGGCCCTCTTGTTTCAAACCCTGGCTCCTGTGGCCACTGCTGTGTTTTTGATGTCCTGTTGGGGGTTGTCATCCAGACCCAATCACAAGCACCTGTATTAGCTACCCATTGCTGTGTAATGAATTATTCCAGCACTTAGCAGCTTGAAAGAACAATACAGTTTCTGTGGGTCAGGAATTCAGGAGTGGCTTAGTTAGATGTTTTTAGCTCAAGGTCTCATGAAGTTTCAGTCAAGATGTTGGCCAGGGCTGCAGTGTCATCTGAAGACTTGACTGGGGCTGCAGGGTCCACTTGCAAGGTGATTTACTTGTATGGCTGGCAAGTCATTACTGGATGTTGGCAGGAGGCTGCCATTCCTTGCTACGTGGACCTCTTCATAGTATGTCTTGAGTGTCTTCAGGGCATGTCTTTCCCCAGAGTGAGGGATCTGAAAGCAAGAGGGAGCTGCAAGAGCTTGTGTGGCCTATTTTCAGAGGCCAACCTGTCACTTCTGCCACATCCTTTTTGTTAGAAGTGAGTCCCTAAATTTGGTCACATTCAAGTGGAGGGGACTTAGGCTTCACTTTTTTTTTTTTTTTTTTTTTTTTTTATACAAAGTGTGACTCTGTTTCCCAGGCTAGAGTGCCATGGCATCAGCTTGGTTCACAGCAACCTCAAACTTATGGGCTCAAGTGATCCTCCTGCCTCAACCTCCCAAGTAGCTGGGACTACAGGCACCCACACCTGCTACAATGACCGGCCAATTTTTCTATTTTTAGTAGAAACAGGATTTTGCTTTTGCTCAGGCTGGTCTTCAACTCCTGAGCTCAAGTGATCCTCCCTCCTTGGCCTCCCTGAGTGCCAGGATTACAGGCATGAGCCACTGGGCCCAGCCTGACTTCATTTTTTGAAGCAAGAAGTATTTTAAAGAATAGTGGACACATTTTAAAAGCAGCACACTTTCAACTGTTCTTTGGGCTGGTGAAAATAAGTCACCCAGGTCTTTAATCAGTAGTAACTGCACTGCACACTATGCTCTTTGTGGAAAGCTCCTCCCAAGTGCAGCTCACAGCTGCTTCTGCACCCTCAGCTTCCCTGTGCTTCCAGTCTTATCCCTGGTGTTCCAGGCCTCCTGCCATGGCTTCAACCCACTCTTCCAACTCATTTCTAATCACTTCCTTTTATTCTAGCTGACTGTTTTCTACTCATTCTCTATAAAAATGATAGCTATTATTTATTCAGCACCTACTATGTGCCAGACTCTATACAGATATTATCCATAATCCTTAAATTCTGCACAATGGAGAAAGAGAAGCTCAGAAAAGTGACTCATGCCAGCCACACACTGGACGGTGCCAGGTCCAGGATTCACACCAGGCTTCCCTTTCCTGCCTGCCACTGGGCTCCTCCTGCCCTTCCACCTGACAAGCCTTCCACTTGTCTCGGCCCCACCTGTCTCAGGGTTGGTGCAAGCATGACCCCCAGGGGGAGGCTTCCTGGACCCCCAGCTAGCAGGGAGCTGCTCCCAAGTGCCTGTGTGTCTTTGCCAACTTTTTTGTCTTTTGCGAACACACCTCATTTTCCCTATTAACCAATGAGTGTCCTGAGGGCACGTGGTTTTCTAGTGGTCCTTCTGTCCTCCAGAATACTGAGCACAGCGCTTGACACATAGCTCAGCCAGAACTGGGACGCAAGTGAATGAGCCAGACAGGTGGGATTCAGAGGCTGTGTGGCCCCAGCTGGGGAGGCTCCTGCAGGGATGCTCCCACTAGGTCTCAGGGAAAAGGTCAGAGCTCCCCCTGGCCCACCTGCTGTGACCAGTTTCCACCGTGACTCCTGCCCAGAGCCAAGGTCTGAGTTCCTTCTCACTTCAGCGCAGCCATCTGGGCTGACTCCTCCCGCCTCTCTCTGCTGTCGCCTGCCCTCCAGGCCTCACCCCCCTTTCTCTTATCACAGCTCCCAAATTCCCTGCTCTTTCTTCCCTAAATTGATTCTCAGTAAAATCTCTTCTTTTATTCTGACTCCTCTGGCCTCTTTAGGTTTCTTCCTAGAATCTTTTGTCCCCCTCCATCCCCAAGCTCATCTAAGTCACTCTCCTTGGCTTCTGTCCCTGACTCTGCCCCCTCCATGATGGTAGGACCTGTTGCTGGCCAGCTGTGCCCCCACCCCCCTGCAGCGCCTCGCCCCATGCCTGTCTCCCTGGTTCTTGTCTCCAAGGTTACCTGCTGACTTTGGCCATCTCCACTTCCTCTCCCCGCCTCCCATTTCTTAGCTGCTCCTCCAGGGAGGGCCGAGGGGCCCTGGGGGTGGGGGTGGGGGGCAGCTGGAGGGTGCGGAGCTCCCCCTTCTCCCTGGCCCTGCAGCTGCTGGTCTGGCCTTTGTCTCTTTTCCTTCACTCTCTCCTTCTCTTCTTGTTTCTCTGTTTCTTTGTCTCTTTCATCCCCCCCTCCATTCCTCTCTGTTTCTCTATCTTCCTTTTTCTGTCTCTGTCAATTTCCACCCTTGTCTCTCTCTCTCTCTCTGGGTCTTTTGCTCAGAGTTTCTCTCCATCTTTTTGTCTTTGCTCTCTCCTTCTCGGAATTCTTGTTTCTCATTCAGAAACAGCAAGAATTATCCCAGGTCCCAGATCCCTGCAGGTTTCCTCATGAAGATCCCGGACTCTGGTGCCAAAGGGCTTTGCAGGAGGAAATTGAGAAGCTTAAAGCAGGGCAGAAGTCTGTTCAGGGTCCTGCGCAGAGTGCGTGTGGGGAGGGGAAGGGTAAGACGCTGCACTAGCTTGTGCACCCTGCTTTCCATTTACCAGGGTTGTGGACAGACTAGGGTCTGCCAGAGAGGTCTGCTCCTCTCTGGGGCTAGGTAAGCCTCATAAAGAGAGCCATAGCTACACTCCCCGCACCCCCAGATATTAGGGCAAATGCCGTTGGTCCATTGGGGTTTTCTGTAGGCTGCAGGTGCCTGTGATCTACAGATGCACACGTGATGAGCCTGGCTCAGGGCCTGGCACACAGGGGTGCTCTGCCTCTTTCCTTCCTGACTGGTTCAGAGGGAGGTGCCCAGGGCTTCTAGCCTCCTTGTCAGATAGACATCAGGTAACATTCTAGGAGAAATGAATGGCTTTTCCCAGGAGCCATGTGAAGGACTTTTCCAGAAAAATTAAAAGAAGAATTTTTTTTCCCTTTCAGAAATATTCATTTCCCCCCTGCTGAAATTTTCCATTTTTCTCTCAGACTTCATATCTGTACCTAACATAGTAAATGGCTTCCATATTTCAACACGATCATTACGTCTTAATGTATCTTTATGTTCCTAAAGTAACAGTGACATTATAAAGGACCCTAAAAAACAAGACCTTTCATAAATTTGGACCCCCTTACATTTTATCTTGGCCTCAATGTTTTTGGATCCTTCCCCCCCAGCCCTCACCTCTTCCCTAGACTACAGCTCTGGGACATCGGGCTGACATGACAGGTACTAGGCTACCCTAAATCCAGGAGCAAGAAGGGGGCACCTAGCTGAGCCAGGTTCACCTACCAGAGCTGGCCAGACCCAGCCCAGCTCAGACACATCCCATCCGCCCCACCCAGCATGGTCAGGGCCAACCAGTCCTAGCCAGACCACACCAGGCCCATTCAACCTTGGCTGAACCAAGGTTCTTACTGTCCTTCCTTTTTCCAGAAAGGAACTGTTTTTAGCTTCTGTCTTAAGGAATTAGGGCCAGAAATAGGAGGACAAACCATGCCATTCTGCCATTCTTCCCCTCCCCTACAAGTATTTGGGAGCACATACTTACTGTGTGCCACCTCTAGGCCATCCTCCAATTCCTGGGATGTGTCCTATCTTTTTTCTGTTGATCCATTATCAGCACCTTTTCAACACACCTCCTCATGGAAGCCTTCCCTGATTAACTTCATGCATCCATTTAAGAATGAACAGTGGGAATACCTTAGTTAATGAAGTAGAGAAAGTTCCTGCCCCTATGAAGCTTATACAGGAGGTCAGGAAAGACCCACCTCCCTCTCAAAGGAGAAAAATCCTATTCTGACAGGGAATTCTAGTCTATCTTGGCCACTAACTAGTGGTGTGACCTTGGGCAAGTCACCCATCTCTGAGCTTATTTTCTTCATCTGTGAAAGAAAGAGTCCTTTCTAGCTCTAGAATTATTGTGTTTTTACTGAAAAGCCAATTTACTTTCAGACAAATTTATAAACATAAATTATTTCTAGAGATTTAAGGCATTGTAGAAAAATATTCAATTCTAATTAAGCATAAAGATAAAGGAAAGAGAAGTAATAGAATTATCACAATGAACAGTCAAACAGCCTGACAAGGCCATGCTGGTGGGGCTCAGAACACAGTACCCCAAAACAAAGGCCTTAGAAGCAGCCTCAGAAGAGTTTTTCTCGGAACTTTTCCTGTGCCCCTGCTTCCAGTCCCATTCTTAGATTTCCTCTTCCCCTAAGGAAGCTCATAGAAACTAGAACCCCCTCTACCCCAAAGGCAGCCATAAAACCTAAAAATATTACTCTAACTTTCCTTTGGCCCTATCCGTGTAAAAACTGGCCATAAAGAAATGACCTGACCTGCCTTGTTTAACTGTCAGCCATGAGACCCCCATCCTAGAAAAGGAGACACAGCCAGCAGGGAGGAATACTGCTCGGAGAGGCCCAGAAGAATCTAGACAGGCAGGCCTCGCTGGGTTTCCCACTCAGTCCATTAGTAGTAAATCGAACCCCTTTTGTCCAATCATATTTCTGCATATCTGTCCATATTTTGTTGAACCTAAGCTTAAAATGGACAAATTCCCCTGTATCTTTGTGTTTTCCTTCTGAAGGCTCCTGTGTATACACATTAAATAAATTGGTTATGTCTTTTCTCCAATTAATCTGCCTCTTGTTAATGATTTTTTTTAGCCAAGCTTCAGAGGGCTAAGGAGAAACTTGGCCCCTACCATACCCCCCACTCCTAATTCTACCCCTCAGGGACAACTGCTCTTGGCATTTTGGGAATCTCATCCAGCTCAAAGCTGGCAACAAACCCTCTCTCTGAAGTCCCAAAGAAGTGCTCTGTCACGCTTACCCACCTCCCTTGTTTCTGCTCTGTCATCCATGCACACCCTGGGGTGGGGTGCAGGGGGGTCATCCATACACACCCCTGGGGTGAGGGACAGGGGCACCCACTCCAGGGCAGAGGGCCCCTCTTTGTCTGCCAGGCTGATCTGGTGTCTTGGGCCACATTTGATGGAGATGCCGCCCTGTCAGGGCTTGCTGGGTGGACCTTTTCCAGGTGCAGAGACACCGCAGGACATGCGTTTTGCGGCAGGCATGGTGTGTCTGGGACTACCGCCCTGGCCCTGTTCCCGTCACCTGGCATGTGGCGATGCAGTACGTCATCCAGCCAAAAGATGGCAGCACCGCACTGCCTCAGGCTGGAGCTGCAGCGGGCCGCAGGAGGAGCCAGGGCGGTGCATGTGTCAGGGATGGTCAGGGAGCTGGCCTTTCGTCCTCTGAGGCTCCGGGTGGGGACCACTTCTCTGGCTGGGTCCCAAGGAAGGTGGCTTGTGTGGCCTCAACCCAGAGCAACAGGCAGATCACTGCATTCTGGAGGCCTTAGGCCCTGGCCTCCATCCAAGGCCCGTTTCCGAAACCTCCAGGGTCATTTGCAATTTTAGTTTGGAACAGTCTGGGAGTGGGACCTCAAGACCCTGCCTACCTACCTGTACCTTACCCTCCTGCCTCACTCCCAGCAGATCTTCCCTCAGGGATATCCTGATGTTTGGGCTGGAAGAGGAAGGGAGAAGGAAGAGGGGCAGGCACGGCCAGGACTCAGGCTCCGGTCTCACTGCCTTGCTTCTAAACCCACTTCCACCTCTTGCTTGCTGGGTTACCTTGGGTAAGTGACTTAGCCTCTCTGAGTGTTTTCATCTCTGGAGGGAGGGACAATAATGGTAGGTTTTACTATTATTAGCTATTTTAATGACAGCTCTAAATGACCTCCTCTCCCCAGTTCATTAGGCCAATTCAGAAGCATTTCTCAGTGACCTTATTTCCTAATAGCCCCTTCTCCTCCCCTCAGGACCCCCAACCTCTGCACATTTTCCGTCAATAACAGCTCATCTTTTGGCGTGGAGTCCATGCTCAGTTAGCACCGTGCGTGCATTCCAGTTAACCCATGTCACAAAACTTCGAGGGACCACCTTTTACAAATGGGAAAGGTGGGATTCAGGAATGTGGAGAAACTTTCTCAAGGTCACACAGCACAGTGAGGATCCAAACAGGTGTCCCAGTCCTGCACCCTCTTCTATCAGACCCCTTTGCCCTCACTCTGCCAGGCCGGGCTGTTTTCTCCTGGGGTTTGGGTCTTGCTCCAAACTGTGGGTGCTGTTGATACAGCTGCTAAGCTGCTGAATATGTGGGGCAGAAGGGTGATCTGAGCCTCAGCTGCCCTTGGGTGTGGGTCCTCCGCATGGGGCAGAGGGGGATGAAAGGTCTCCTAGAAGGCTGTCGCCTATTCTGCCCAGTGCTACCCCAGCCCCCAGCTAGCGCTGACTTGTTAGGCGGAGGTAGCTGACACCCTAACAGTGCCTGTCAGCCTCCAATGAGTTGATGATGTGGAAACTGGTTATTAAGTGTAATAACAGTGGTTTGGTTTTTCCGCGGTTCTGCCTGTAAGTGCCTAAGTGACAGCTGGCTTGTGCCATGGTGCTGCATTCTAAGTGGTCCAAGGATGGGCGCTGGGGAGGCTGTGAGGGGCTTTTCCTAGACTTTGGATGGAGGGAAGCCAGGAGGGCTGCCCATGGTTCTTCTGTGAACCAGACCTTTCTGGGATCAGGTCTGGGTTCGGTGGAATGTGTGGATGTAGGACAGCAAACTATGTGTCCCCAAACCTGCTGGGTTCTCACATACATGAACTCCCTCACTGACCTTATTCCTGGGTCAATGGTTTAAGGACTGGATTGAAAATCTGGAAGCTTGGGGTTTAAGCTTTTCCCCTAATTGTTTATAATCTTAGGAACACAGCTTAACTCTTCAAGTTCTCCATCTTCGCAATGAAGGGTTTGCACAGGGTTAATTTATTCATTTAATTGCACATGTCAACAGTGGGAAACAGATAGAAACTTGCTGTCAGATGAATGGTTGAAGAAAGTGTGGTGTGTACTTACCCTGGAACATTATTCAGCCTTGAAAAAGGAGGAAATCATGCCATTTGCAGCAACATGAGCAAACCTGTAGAAGATTATGCTAAATGAAATAAGCTGGTGTCAGAAGGACAAACGTTGCTTATTTCTCCTTATAGGAGGTGTCTAACATAGTCAAAATCATAGAAACCAGCACTAGGGTTTAGAGCAAATTGTCAGGGAATGAGGCAGGAGGGAAATGAGAAGTTGTTATTCAATCAGTATAGAGTTTTAGTTATTCTTGGTAAGTAAATTCTAGATATCTGCTCTGCCACATAGTGCCTGTGGTTGAGTCAATTTTGGTGCCATGCACTTCAAAATTAAGAGAGTAGATCTCATAGTAAGTTTCTTAGCACAAAAAAACTCAACTAAAAACAGGGACATGAGAAATTTTGGGAGTTGGTAGATGAGTCTATTACCTTGATTATGGTGACGGTATCATGAATGTTTGCAGGTGTCCAAACTCACTAAAATGTACACATTAAATATACATTCATGTTGATATATCAGTGACACCTCAATAAGGCTATTAAAACAAAAGAAACCTGCTCTTAGACATATTTTGTTTGGCTCACACATGCTTTAAATGTAAATGCCAATATTTAAAATTCTAGAATTTCCAACAGAGATCCCAATTTCTGACCTTCCTTCAAAAATTGTAAGAATTGGTAACACTGGGGTAGCCTATATGTCCACATGACAACAGTTGTCAGCAATAATACGTCCCTCACAAAGAGTTTATACCCTCCACCTTGCCACAGTCCCCACCACTCCCTCTGGCATCTCCAGGGCAGAGGCTGAGCACCAATGGTAACTTGACTTATTACATCTGCTCTGAATCAGGTATTCACCCAGGGATGACTTTGTGACAGAAATTATGAGGATAAATCAAAGAACTTAGGACAGGGAACTGAGTCCTGTGTATGATGAGATAGTAGACATTTCCAACATCCTTGTCAGCAGAAGATTCTAGGATTCTGTAATTCCGTAACTCTCTGACCCTCTCCCCCTGAACTATGATAATAGAATTTTTTATTTTATCTCCTTGCTCAGGTCTGGAGGGGAGATTATCCCCGTCTCCCCACCTTCCCCATGCCTCACTCTAACCCTAAAGTAACTTGACCTCCCTACTGTGTGTATAGGGGGCTGCTGGGAGCTAGCCTTGTACTTTTTCTTTCTTAGTTTCCTCATCTGAAAAATACACCATTGGGTTGTGGAAAAGTGTGGTTTGAGTTTTTCAGGTTTAAAGCCACCTATTCTGAGTGACCTTGGACAATCACTTCACTTCTCTAAGTCTCCTCCTCTGCAAATTGCGGATAAGTATTATCATTCCTGTATAGGATATTGTATTTGGAAACTGGAAAGTATATATAAACTGATGATTATTGTTCTTAATTATATACATAGGAAGATATTTTACCCTCTTCGTCTCAAGGGGATGGCAGGAGAACAAAGTGAAGAGCTATGCGTGTCACTGTCTTGGAAAGGAAATCATTCCAGTCCGTGAGGGATCTTGTATGGTGATTATTAATATAGTTCCACCAAATGGTCTTGGCTGGGAGCCTCGGGGCGTAGCAGCTGCCGAGAGTTGGAGCTCTCCTGCCTCTGCAAGTCTGTCCCCACCTTTTCCTCTTTTCCAGGCTGACTTGCTTCTTTCCCTTAGCACTCACCCCACCTTCCTCCTCCCATGAATCTCCCTGGATGAAACCAGCCCTTCCTGCACCCCCCACCCCCGACTGCTGCTTTCTGGACTAGACGTCAAGGGCCATTGAGTGCCCCCTCTTGGAGGGGTTTTAGTGATCATGTTGTGATTCAGTGGGTCGCAAGCCATTTTTTGAGCGTACTGTTCTGGGTACTGGTGCTAAAGTGATAAGACTGAGGAAGCCTTTGATCTTGTGGAGCTGGTAATGGGGAGGAGACCGAGATAATCCATTAGTAAACAAATGAGAACAAATGCAGAGATAATTTAGACGGTGGAAGAAAAAGGAGCAGAGACAGTACCCTGGGGAGCGCCTGGGGCGTGTTGTCTCCAGCATTGGAGGAGCAGGCATGGGAGCTGAGATGGATGCATTCCAGGCAGAGGGAAGGGGCTTGGCTTGGTCAGGCTCCTTAATTAGCTGATGAACAACAGAGAGGAAAGTGTCTTGTGCAAGATGGCACAGCTAGTGATTACTAGCAAAGCAGGACTAAAATCCTGTTCTCTGGACTCTCGGGCCAGTGCTTAGCCAATGTAGCCCTTATTTCTTCTTTATGAAATATCAGCTCCTCAAGGGCAAGCTGGGTGCACTGAGCTCTCCACCTGCCAGTCATCTCTCTGCACCCCAGCCATGGACCTCCCTGGGCACCTCTCTCATTCCTAGAGCAGCTGTGAGCCTGCACTGGCCCTGTCCCCCAGAAGGAAAAGGGACCAGGCAGGAGCACAGAGAAAGCACGGCGGCCGAGTGGTTCCTGCCATTAATTGCTAAACGCAATAAACTCAGCGGAATCCCAGCCTTATAATGGCCTCATTTAATTAATGTTAAATGACTATGGGACCCGTATGGATTTATACATTAGATCCACATTAACACCAAATCGTTTGATCACGAATAACTGTTAAAATAATGAACACAGGAGCTTTACAGCTAGATGAGAAGGATGTGACTCTGCTCCTGCCCAGCCTGGGGTGTCAGAGCACCCTTCCCACTATTCTGCCTCCTTTGCCTCCCTCTGTGCTACAAGGTGTTATTTCCAGAAGGCATTTTTAAGCTGTCTGTGTGCCAGCACAGTGCATGATGGGGCTGGGCTGGGGGCTACCATATTTCCCTAGATTACGGCTGGCAATCTAGGTGAGGAGGCGAGGGGCACACTTGAAGTTGAAGCACATTGCTTGAAAAGTACATTGATCAGGCATCTACCAAGGTCTTGGGCTTCACAGATATCTTATTTAATTCTCTCAGTATTGGGAGATAGGTACTGTGATAAAGTCTCAATTGTCAGACGAAAAATATATGTTTATTAAGGCTGAGGACCTTGTCCAAGGTCACCCACTTAGTTGAGGCAGAAGTGGAAATAAAATCTACATTTAGCCTCCTGGGCCCTTGTTAATTTCAGGGCACGGTCCTGCTTTATCAGACCATGGACTAGACCAGGCGTCCTCAAACTTTTTAAACAGGGGGCCAGTTCACTGTCCCTCAGACCGTTGGAGGGCCGGACTATAGTTAAAAAAAAACAAAACAACTATGAACAAATTCCTATAAACACTGAACATATCTTCTTTTGAAGTAAAAAAACAAAACGGGAACAAATACAATCACACCGCTTCATGTGGTCCGTGGGCTGCAGTTTGAGGACCCCTGGCTTAGAGGGAATGGTCCTTAACCTTGGTTGGGCTAGGGCAGGCAAAGAAGCTCCGTGGAGGAGGCAGGCTTTGAAAGATATCTGTAGGCCTGAGTTAAGAGTGCAGGTTGATGTCACGCCTATAATTCTAGCCTCCGGGAGGCTGAGGCAGGTGGATCGCCTGAGCTCAGGAGTTTGAGGTTTCTGTGAACTATGATGCCACGGCACTCTACCAACAGAGTGAGACTGTCACGGTTGATGGATAGAACTCTTGGGTGGTGAGAGAAAAGGCAGTTCCTTCCCTCCTTCCTCCCCACCCCAAGCCCTTGTCCTGCTCATCTTCTGTGCTCACGCACGGCCTCCATAGGGTGTCCAAGTTCTTCACTGACTTGCCTTCCTGAGAATCAAGTTATTCATTTCAGCTCGTTGGTGGGGGAGGCCCCCAGCGCCCAGTGAGCATGGCATGAGCCCAGCCTCATGGCCCCAGGAGAGCATGGCCTCCAGCAGTTTGCTCATTCACAGACATCCCAGGCTTAGGCAATGGTCAGAAAAGCAGCAATGGCCTAGAGGGTGAAGCATGACGAAGCTTGTTCATTCTCTTCTGGCTCCTCCAATCTCCAGAAGTCTTACTTCCCTGCTGTTGCACCCACCCCGATGTTCTCCAAATGGGTCCGCTCTGGATAGCAGGTGTTAGGAATGTCCCAGTCTGTGTCCACAGGGAGCGTGGGGGCAAACTAGAACTGCTTTGTGGTTGGCGAAGGCAGAGCGGAGATTGCCACTTCCATCCCCAAGCACGGGAAATGAGGCCAAAGTCTGGAGGACATAGACTCAGTCCTGAGTTTTGAGCTCTGGTAGGTCAAGTTCATGTCTGCCTCTGTCCCTTAACACGAGCTTTTGCTTCCCTTCCTACCTTGTGAGGCCAACTATTCCTTATCCTTGAAGACCTGCCTCAGTCACCTGTCCTGAGAAGACTTCCCTGCTTCACTGTGGAGAAGTAATCTTTTCTGCTCTGCGTTTTCCTGGTACTTTGCAGAGACACATCTTGTACTTCATTCCTCCACACCTGCCTTCCGTGTATAGGTGTATTCCGTGGCTGTGTATAGGTGTCTGCCCAGATGTGATGAAGGACATCTCCTCTGGGTTCCTTCTGACCAGAGAGCCCTGGATGTAACAGCTCAGACAGAACTCAGTTGCCACCACCATTATAGCTGTGAAGATGCTGGGGAAGAAAGAGAAGAAGAAAAATCAGGGCTAGGAAGATTTCCCCATTTAGTAAATCATGTACCATTAGGCATATGTGCAGGTGTGTCTTTCTGTCTGTCTTGAACTCAGGGGGTCTCTGAGGGGCACTGGGTTGGCATTGCTGTGGGTTCATAGACAGGGCTTTGTCTCCTGGGCTGGGCTGACCTGCATGGCCATCTGCCAGATCCAGCTGCCACTAGCAGGTGCCAGAGAAGCTGAGAGGGCCAGGCCAGTTGGCAGGTGAGAGGTGACCCTGTTTAACCATCCACAGCTCAAACAAATGGGCACAATATTTTGGGTTCCTTTTCCCTTAGCTGCAGCATAAATCAGCTCCCTGGAGGCAGTTCAGAATACTGTTTTGGAATTGAGTTTCAGAACTGGAGATGAGCTCAGGGGAGCCCAAAGTCTGACCCCTTTGTTGCGGCTCAGCCCTAGAGGCCCTGAGAATGATGTGACCACCACAGGGGACTGTGCTGCAACTCAGCACAAGGCAGCTTGTTTTAGTTGACTTTTACTTTATTTTGAAGCTTGGGCTGAATTCTTTAGAATTGATTCCCTAGGAAACAGGACCATTGTGTGATGAGACTAGATTAGGCACAGTCTGGAATGTCAGGATAAACAATGCGGATTTAGAGTTACTTAACGCACGAATGCCTGATGCGTGTGTTATAACTGTCCTCTTTTTCACTGCTATAGACTGTAAGTGTATGTCACCCCCAAATGCATATGCTGGAATCCTAACCCCCAAGGTGATGATGTTAGGAGGTGGGACCTGTGGGGGTGATTAGGTCCTGAGGGTGGAGCCCTCATGAATGGAATTAGTGCCCTTCTAAAAGAGACCCTGTAGAGCTGCCTCCTCCCTTCCAGGTGTGAGGTCAGGGAGAGGTCTGTCCATGAACAGAAGGGGGGCCCTCTTCAAAGTGAGGTGTTAGAATCTGCTGGTGCTTTCATTTTGGACTTCTCAGCCTCCAGAACTGTGAGAAATAAACATTGTTTAAACCACCCACCCTGTGGTAGTTTATTATAGCAACTATAATGGCCAGACAGACTCGCCTCTGGCAAATATAAGATCCTGGTACTTTTTCCCAGTGAATCTGTACTTGTCCTCAGACTCTTTCTCAACCCAGTGTCAAAGATGGTTGTTACCACTGATTAGAGCTGATGCTGTTTGTTTTTTCAGCTGATGCTAAAATCTGTTTGCATCTCTGGGTCCAGGGTTCTCCCTGAACTTAAAAAGAAACAGAGGCTAATGGAGATGGTGTGACCTACCCGAGTTGACCCTAATTTAGCAAGCAGATGGGTCACTGGTAAATCCTAGGGCAGGGGAGGGACATGACAAAAGTAAGAAGAATGACTCAGCATGATGGAGCTCTGTGTGTGTGTGTGTGTGTGTGTGTGTGTGTGTGTGTGTGTGTGTGTGTGAAAAGGGGGCAGCTGAGAGCAGGTCAGGGCCAGGCTGAGGCAAGGAAAAGTGGAAGTGACGTCACTCTTAGGTGCCCCCCTGCATTTGGAAGATCCCAAGGATGATGATTCCTTAAATTTCACCCCCAGGTGCCTTCCTTCCCTCACCGTGCCCTGGCTCTGGCTGGGAGATCTGTTAGAAGCTAACTTGCTGAGTCCAGGCCTGGAATAGGGCAGGGGCAGCAGAAATGCAAGAAGCTGGTCAAACCTGATAATGCTGGGAGGGAAAAATGAGCAGGACGTGGTGGCTTGCTGGCCATCAAGGATAAGGGCCAAGGATGTTTCTGAACCATGAAGTGACTATGAGGATGGTGGTGCCCTAACAGGAACCGGGTTAGAGGGTGTCACTTGGGTTGCGAGTTTTGGCTACCTATTGAGTGAGCGTTCCGTGTTGGCCCACTCTTTTATTTTTCATTAAAACCATTTTTTATTGGAGTCTTAACATATGTAGAAAAGTGCAGATGGCATGCATTTCTGATTCAGAAAGTAAACTGAGTCAAATTCAGTTTGAATTTGAGTCTATTCAGACCAGTACCCAGAATCTGGGTGTCGTGTCCCTTCTAGTCACAAACCCACCGGCTAGGGTAACTGCTGTCCTGACTTCTAATATAAATTAGTGTGGCACTTTGTGTGAATAGCATCTTTATGGACACGGCTGTCATCTTTCCTTGGTGTTGTATTTGTGATATTCTTCCGTTTTGTTGGGGGGATTGTAGACAGTTCATTCTCTTTGCTGTATATTATTATTATATTATTTTATTTTATTTGAGATAGAGTCTTACTCCATCATCCCAGGCTAAAGTGCTGCAGCATCAGCCTCCCGAGTAGCTGGGACTATTGGTATCTGTCACCATGCACAGCTAGCTTTTCTATTTTTGGGTGTCAAACTCTTTCTCATGCTGCTCTGGAACTCCTAAGCTCAGACAATTCCCCTGGCTCAGCCCCCCAGGCTGCTAGGATTACAGATGTGAGCCACCACTCCCGGCTGCTGTATAATATTCTATTGTGAGAATAAACCACAATTTATTTACCCACTTGGCTATTAATAAGCCTTTGGGTATTTCCAGGTGGGGCTATTATGAATAGTGTTGCTCTGGACATTACTGTCCTTGTCTTTTGGTGGCTATGTGCATGCATTTGTATTGAGTACATGTGTCGAAGTGGAGTGGCTGGGTCCCAGGGAATGCACAGGTCTACCCTCAGTACATGCTGTGCTTACTCCTGACTGTCTAGGGGTGATAGAGCTGGGCCACCAACAAGGAGGAGCAAGATGGAATTAGAGCAGTGATTTTCAACCGGTGTGCCATGAGAAATTTTAGAGATCATTAATTATGTTCAAAAGAAGTTCAAAGCACAGAAAGTATCTTCTTCTTTTTTTTTTTTTTTACTCTTATTTTTGAGCAACATAATTTAAGTGTGCTGTGAAGCTTTAACTATAGGTTCAAGTGTGTTGTGAGATAAAAAAAGGTTGAAAAACACTGAATTAGAGGTTGCAGGGAGGACAGACTGGAGGGCCTCAGACTGTAACACTGTTCTGCCCCTGACAAAAGAGCAGGGGGTGGGTGTGATAGGAAGAATCTCAGATCCTGGGCAGATCTGAGAAGATGTTGGCCAGGCCTTTGGGAGAACTTTAAGCCAAAGCCTCCACAAGAGAGGCCTGAACTGCACCAGCTGTGCTTGGTCACTGGCTGGGAGCAGCCTGGGGGAAGTGTGGTCTCTGCCTAACATGGTGGTGGGTCTAGAAGAATGATAACTGCAGGCCTTGCAGCAGGAGATCTGGATCCTGCAGTCCTCGGCTGCCATGTGAGAACTGTGAACCCTGCGAGTGACAGGAGCACAAGGAAGAACACGAGAATCAACCAGGCTCAAGACCCAGATTGTCATTCGTTAGCTGTGAGACCTCCTTTGCTTGGCTGACCTCTGTGAGCCTCCTCTCTAAGTCAGTATAACGGAATTGATAGTGGCTAATGCATATGGTGGTTGAAAAGAGTAAATGATATATCACAACTAAAACCCTCAATGGACACTATTTCATGCCATAAATATTAGTAGTTCACTGGCCATTCAACAGAACCTATACTATTCCAGGCACTGTTTTAGGCTCGGGGGATGCTGCAGTGAGGGAAACGGAATGTCCCTTCTTGCAAAGAGAGATAGACAATAAACAGACAAATAAGAAAAATAGGAAATGTGTCAGAGTGGTCACTGTGATGGAGGAAAACAAACCAGGAGGCAGGGAGGGTTCTGGCCTAGGTTACAAGTGTGAGTAAGGAAGGTGACATGTGAGCTGAGCCCTTAGGGAAGTGAGCGCCCAAGCCCATCAGCTGAGGGGGGTGTGCTTTTCAGGTGGAAGAAATAAGTGCCAAAGCCCTGGGGTCCGTGTGTGCTTGGCCTGTGAGAGGAGCAGCTGGAGGCCAGTGGGCCGGAGCAGAGAGGAGAGCAGAAGTTGTCCAGAGATGATGTTGGAGCCGTCGCTGGACCAGGAAATGAAGACTCTTTGGCCCACAGTAGTGACTTTGGCTTTACTCTGAGCAAGATGGGAAATCAACACCGATGACGGAGATTATGTAGGGGTCTTATTTCTCCACATTCTTCTCAACACGTGTATCATCTAACTTAAATTCTCATGTCAATATTATGGGCATAAAGTAGAATTTCCTTGTTTTAATTTGTATATTTCTTATTATTCCTTGAAGCTGAATAGCTCTTTAAAAGGAATAATAAAGTTTTATTCATTTGGGTTTCTGCTTCTCTGAATCGCCTAAAAGGATTGGTTCTCTAAAGTTTGGATTCAGTCAAGAGGCCACACTCAAGGATCCAAAGGCCGCGTGTGGCCCTAAGGCTGCAGGTTCCCCACCCTGGGTTCATATCCTGTGCCTAATTTTCGGAAGCATTTCCTGTCTTGTGGATTTGCAAGTTTCTTGTCTGTTACAGATAGCAGTCCTTAGTAATTTTAGACTTTGAAATATCTTCGATTGGTTGTCACTTGTTTGTTAATTTTGTCCATAGGTTAAATAGTGTCTGTTAAGAATTCATGTCCACCTGGAATCCCAAAATGCAAATTAATTTGTAAATAGGGTCCTTGCCAATGTAATTAGTTAAGGATTTCAAGGTGAAATCACCCTAGATTTAGGGTGGGCCTGAATCCAGTGACTGGCATCCTTATAAAAAGAGGACAGAATTCAGAGAGACGCGGAGCAGACCAGGTGAAGTTAGAGGCGGAGACTGGAGTTATGCTGCCATAAAACGAGGGGTGTCCGGGGCCTCAGAAGCTGGAGAAGGTGAGGAAGGCATTCTCCCCTAGACCCTTCAGGGTGAGCGTGGCCTGCTGACACTTTGATCGCAGACTTCTACCCTCCAGAACGATGACAGGATAAATTTCTCTTGTTTAAAGCCGTCTAGAACTTATACATCCAAAAACTAATACAGATTTTGTTACTAGGAAGTAGAGGGCTGCTGTAACAACAACAACAACAAAAATGTGTGGACACAGCTTTGGAATTGGGTAATAAATGGGCAGAGGCTGGAAGAATTTAGACATTTGTGTTAGAAAAAGCCTACATAGTACTGAAGAGATGGTTGGTGGAAATATAGACATTGAAGGCAATTCTAGTGAGGGCCCAGATGGAGGTGAGAGCAGTCTCTAAGCTCCTATCATCTTAAAGAACGCATATATCTTCATGAACAGAATGCACCAGAACTAAGGACGTTAAAGGCACTTCTGGTGAGGTCTTAGAAGGAAATGAGGAACATGCTATTGGAAACTGGAAGCAAAGGTGATTCCTATTATAAAGTGTCAGAGAACCTGGCTGATTGATGTTCTACTCTTGGCCAAACAGCAGAAGTAAACCTCGAAATGTAGTTGAAGAGATTTCAGGGCAAAATGGGGAGGATGAAACCTGGTTTCTTCTTTGGCTTAAAGTCTAACAGAGAAACAGAGGAAGGGATTGTTAAGCATAAAGCAACCGGTACTTGATGATTTGGGAGGTTCTTGGTTTATCCAGCTTGCTAAAATTAGGAAATTCACGGTTGAGAAAGAGAGCACCAAGGAAGTGGCTGGAAACCACGTTTGCTGAAGAGATTAGGTGTGTGACTCATGGATTCCATCAACCATCTCAGCAGAAGCCAGAAATAGAGGTGGAGATATTTAGGAAGTAGCTGTAGAGAACATTTGTGTCTAATGACCTGGATCCCCTTGACATACACAGGAGACCCACAGGGTTCCTGAGAATGTTATAGCAACAGAAACAGCTTGGATTTAAAGAGACAGAGATTGGATGAAATAAAGAAAAGCTGTCAGACTTCTGGGATTCTAAAGGTGGGAAACTAGTTATTAAAGGTACTCAGGTGTAAATGTGTGCTACTCTTTTTTGTTTTTTGCAGTTTTTGGCCAGGGCTGGGTTTGAACCCGCCACCTCTGGCATATGGGGCCAGCGCCCTCCTCCTTTGAGCCACAGGCGCCACCCAAATGAATGAATGAGTCTGAGAACAGACACAGAGGTGAGGCCGAGGCCAGAGAGGCAGACGCAGATGTGGGAGTTGCTACTGTAAGTGCAGAGGACACGGGGGATTCTTCTCAGACCTTGAAACCTAATGTCATTTTTCTTTCTGGGTTTTGGACTTGCTTGGGATGGAGACCTCTTTATTCCTTTCAATTTCTCCCCTTTGGATGAGAACATCTACCTATGCCTGTCCCACTATTGGTATTTTGGTAGAAGATTCATCACTTCTTTTCTAGTTTCATAGGTCCAAAGATGGAGGGGAACTTTTGCGGCAGGGTGCACCCTATTCACAGTCTGATACCTGATTTAGATGATTTAGAAGATTATGCAGTTTGAAACTTTTTTAGTTGATGACATTTAGATGAGTTTTTTTTTTTTTTTTTTTTTAGACTTAGAAGAATTGTTGCTGGAATGGGTTAAGACTTTTGTGAATGGGTGGTGCCTGTGGCTCAGTGTGTAGGGCTTTGGCCCCATATACCGAGAGTGGCAGGTTTGAACCTGGCCCAGCCAAACTGTAACCAAAAAACAGCCAGGTTTTGTGGCAGGCGCCTGTAGTCCCAGCTACTTGGGAGGCTGAAGTAAGAGAATCGCCTAAGCCCAGGAGTTGGAGTTTGCTGTGAGCTGTGACACCACAGCATTCTACCGAGGGCAATAAAGTGAAACTGGCGTCTCTAAAAAAAAAAAAAAATTTCTGAATGTTGGGACGGGGTCAATGTGTTTAGCATGTGGGAAGGATGTAAATTTTGAGGGGCCAAAGGGCTGACTGAAGTGAGTTAAATAGTGTCCCCCAATAATTCATGTTCATCTAGAACCTCAGAATGTGACCTTATTTGGAAATGCAGTCTGTGCAGATGTGATTGGCTAAGGATCCCGAGATGAAATCAGGGGACCCCAAAGCCAATGACTGGAGTCCTTCTAAGGGGAGGAGAGGACACAAAGAGACTCAAAGAAAAGAAGGTCAAGTGGAGATGGGACAGAAATGGAAGTTTCGCTGCCTGTTATGGGCTGACTGTGTCTTCCCAAAAGATATTTTGAACACCTATTTTGAATGTGACTGTATTTGGAAATAGTTTTTACATATGAGGTCTTAAAGGTGGGCCCTGATCCAGTGTGACTGGTTTTCCTTAAAGAGAAGAGACTTGGGGAAAAGATGCCCAGGAGAGGAAGGAGGCAAGGGAAGGGCATGATGAAGCCACAAGCCAAACAATGCCAAGGATTCTTGACAAACACCAGTGACAAGTAGAGACAAGGATGGTTTTTTCTTTCCACTGGCAGGGTGACCAACCTTTTTTCTTTTCTGCCACACACTGGAAGAGTAAGCGTTCTCTTGGGCCACACATTAAATACACAAACACCAACGAAGCTGATGAGGCAAAAAAGGTCCGTGCAGACTTCTCATGATATCCAACACCACAGATAAGCAAAACAGTCCTCAAATAATCTGATGTGACCCGCGGGCCGCAGGTTGGGCTCTTCTGTGACAGACTTCAGAGACAGGCCCTGCTGTACCTTGATCTCAGACTTCTAGCCTCTAGACCTGTTTGTCAGACAATAAATTTCTGCTGTTTCAAGCCATCCAGTTGTGTACTTTGTCACAGCGGCTCTAGGAAATTACTGTACTGCCACCAGCCAAGGAATTCTTGGGGATCACGAAAAGCTGAAACAGGAAGGAATTCTTTCCCAGAGTCTTCAAAGGGAGCACGACCCTATGACACCTTGATTCGGGACTTTGAGCCTCCAGAGCTATGAGAGAATAAATTTTTGCTGTTTTAAGCCACCCAATTTGTGATACTTTGTCAGGGCCGCTCTGAGAAATGAAGGCGATGCATACAGCAACCTGTCAGTCCATAGAAATCTTTAATTTAGACATAGTCAAATTAATCAAGTTTTTAGTGATGGTTTTTGCTATTTGAGTTTTGCTTGTGAAGTTCCTCCCTGTCCAAAATCATGGGAAGAACTTAATTTGTTTTCATTCAGCTGGGTCTGCCATTTTACCTTTTGATTTTAGGGCTTTCATCTATCTGAAATTTGCCTTTGAATATGAGGGCAGACAATTAAATTCACAAACTCATTCCAGAAAAAGTGCTGCATACCTCATTGCTGAATACTTACCTCTATGGTCACCTTCAAAGTCCTCCCCTTGACCATCTAGTGACCGTATGTATGAAGTGGAGATTTTTTTTTGAGGTAGAGGTTTTAATGACTTTTTTGTTTTGGTGAACCATCAACTAAATGAATTATGCTTTCCCTACTAATTTGTGGTAACATCTTGATCATATGTCAAGATCCTATATATAGATAGGCCTATTTATGTATTTTCAGCTCTGTTCCATTGGATATATATGTCTGTTCTCGAGTTAGTACAAAACTTTATAAAATTATGTAGTTCTGTAGTACGTCTCCATATCTGATACAGCAATTCATGATGTTTTGTTCTTTTTAAAACATTGATTTAGCCATTTGTGGACTTCGAAACTTTATCTTTCTATGTTAATTTTGGAATCAACTTAACATTCTAAAAATGTCTGCTAGAATTTTGATGAACTTTCACTGAATTTAGAGGTGATTAAAATTTCATTGACTCTCCTGCAAATCTGCAATTGATGTGACAAAATTCAGAATCTGCATCAGTACCTACCTGTCCATCTAGGCTGATAGAGAACAGTGTTTTTCAACCTTTTTTTTTTTTTTTTTAAATCTCATGGCACACTTGAACCTGTAGTTAAACTTCTGTGGCACACTTAAATTATGTTGATAAAAAAAAGTAGAAAAAAGAATATACTTACTGTGCTTTGAACTTCTTTTGAAAATAATTTAATTAATGATCTTTAAACATGTTCACGGCACACCTAAGATCCCCTCATGGCACATGGTTGAAAATCACTGATCTAGAGCTAGACACTCACGTTTGACACAGCTCTGTTGTAAGTGGGTTATCTTCTTCCCTCAAGAGGAACATAATAACAGCGTCTGCTTGATCCTCCTTTAGTGATGTTAGTAGCCATTGATGGTCAACGGCTAGAGTGATTCATTTATCAGGAGTTGCAAAAATGTGGTATTTTCATTTAATGCATTTTTATTCTTGAAATTATAGATTTCTACTCTTTTTTCTTTTCTGTGATTGTTTTTTCCAAATTCCTGAGTCAGATACTTAGCTCCTTTCCCTCCGTCTCTGTTGTTTTTTGATAACTATAGTCAAAGCCATTAATTTTCCTTAAGTCTTGCTTTAGCTGTATCCCACAAATTTTGACATGTAGTGTTTTTACTGTCATTCAGTTCTAAGTATTTTGTAATTTCCCCTATGATTTCCTCCTTAGCACAAGTATTATTAAGTAGCTTGGTTTTTCAGTTTTTCTACCTCTAATATTAATAAAAACCTGTCTTTTTGTTATTGATTCCTATTTTTATTACAGTCTTTGGAAACGCTTGAATAATCGTCCTTTGTAATCTAGTTCAGGGAGGATTTCTTTTAATGTTCCCGGTGAGCTAAAAAATAACATATGCTTCTCATGTCTTGGGTGTAGTCCTTGGTTAAATTTCACTTCAAGGCTATCAGTGGATTACCCACATTTTTTATCTTTGTCCAGTTTTGTCTTCTTCATCTGTTAGTTTCTGAGCAGGGTAGGTTAAATTCCTTAACTATAGTTTCTTTGTAATTGTATCTCCTTTCCTTCATAGTACTGTCAGCGTTACTTTATAGTCTTTGAGGCAATACTATTAAATGCACAAATATTCATGGTCCTAATGTCTTCCTACTCTGTCATTCTTTCACAGCTTATGATTTTCTTTGTCCTCTGTAGTTTTCTTTTTGGCCTGGAATTCTACCTTCCCTGAAAATGAAACTGTAGTTTAGATTTTTGCATGGAATATCTTTTCTATTTGTACTAGTTAAGTTTGGATTCAACTTCGGCCAAAGAAAACTCAAATTACCAGCATCCCAAATAACCTGGCAGTTGTTTCATAGACGTCCAGAAGAAACCTAGGATTGGTGTGGCTTAAACATGAAAGAGAGGCAGATGAGAGCTGTTATGGTATTCCCATGAAGTTTTTACAGACCCAGGGTCCTTCCACCTTATCCTCCCACAATCCCTAGGTTACATCTCTTACCTTCAAGATTTAGTAAGAAGGAAGAAGGGACAGTATAAGCCATGCCCCCTTTCTTTAAGAAGGGTATCTGGAAGCTGGACACATTGTTTCCACTTAACATCCCATTGGTTATAACTTATGGCTGCAAGGGCAGATGGGAAATGTAGTCTTTATTGGAGGAAGCCATGTACCCAGCTAACAATGGTGTTCTGTGGAAGAAGGGAAGAAAGAATATACGGTAGAACCTCTGTAAGTTGACCACCCCAGGGACTGTAGCAAACTGGCCAACACACGAAGGTGGTCAACACAGAGAACTAGGCCTACCGTACTGGTATGTCCATATAGTGCAAGTCTAGTCCATGAAAATTAGGCCAACTTACCGTATATACTCGAGTATAAGCCGAGTATATTTTTAGGCACAAATTTTGTGCTTAAAAAAACTCGGCTTATACTCGAGTATATATAGTACTTAGATAATTGATATCTTTACTATGTTGCATCTCCCAATCCATAAACACAGTGTATCTGTCTCTCCAGTTAATAGGTCTTCTTTGATTTATTTCATCAGCTTTTTCTAATTCTCAGCATACAGATCCTATACATGTTTTGTGAAGTTTTTACATAAATATTTCATTTTCTTTGGAGTGATTACAAATGGTATTGTGCTTTTAATTTTTGTTTCTACATGTTCATTGTTACTATATAGAAATATGATTGATTTTTTCATGTTTTATCTTTTTTTTTTTTTTTTTTTTTTTGAGACAGAGCCTCAAGCTGTCACCCTGGGTAGAGTGCTGTGGCATCACAGCTCACAGCAACCTCCTACTCCTGGGCTCAAGCAATTCTCCTGCCTCCGCCTCCCAAGTAGCTGGGACTACACTCGCCTGCCTCAATGCCTGGCTATTTTATGGTTGCAGCCGTCATTGTTGTTTGGCGGGCCTGGGCTGGATTTGAACCCACCAGCTCAGATGTATGCGGCTGGTGCCTTAGACGCTTGAGCCACAGGCATGGAGCTGCATGTTATATCTTTTAGTGATTTTTGCTGAACTCACTTATTAGTTGTAAGAATTTTCATCTGCAGATTCCTTGGGACTTTGTATGTAATTATGTCATCTGTAAATAGAGCAGAAGTTTTATTTCTTCTACTGAAATTCGTATGCCATTTGTTTTTTTTCTCTTGCCTAATTGCAATGGTTAGAACTTCCAGTATTATGTTGAATAAACGTGATGATTGTGGACATCTTTGCCTTGTTCTTGCTCTTAGGGGGAAAGCATTCAGTCATTCTTCATTAAGTATGATGTCAGCTGTTGGTATTTTGTAGTGCTTGTTATCAAGCTGAGTAATTGCCCTCTGTTCCTAACTTGCTGAGAGTTTTTATAATGAATGGGTATTGGATTTTTTCAAATGACTATTTAGCATCAATTGATGTGATCAAATGATTTTTTTAGCTTATGGATATGGTGGAATACATTGGTTGATTTTTGAATATTTAACCAGCCTTACACAGCTGGAATAAATCCCACTTAGTCATGATGCATTATAATTTTTTATATACAGTGCTGAATTCAGTTTGCTTATTTTATTGAGGATTTTTTCAACTAAGATCATGAGTCATACTGTTCTGTTTTCCCTTTTTGTACTGTATTTGTCTAATTTTGTTATCAAGATAATACTGGCCTCATAAAACGAGTTGGGAAATTTTTCTTTCTGTACTGTTTTTGGAAAAGATTGTGTAAAAGTGTTAATCATTCTTCCTTCCTTCCTGATGTTTCAGGATTCTTTTTTCATTTCCTTTCTGTTTGAAGACCTTTCTTCATTCAAATATCTTGAGTGTAGGTCTGGGGTCTTGTCGCAACAAGTTCTTTTACTTTTCCTTTGTTTGCAAATGTCTTTATTTCCCTGTTCATTCCTGAAGGTTACTTTCACTGGATAGAGAATTTGCATTTCTTTCTACACTTCTAGAATGTCATGTCACATTCTTCTGGCCTCCATGGATTCACTCTGAACTGAACTGGTGTTTCCCCATAAGGTGCTGCATGGTATCTCACTGGATGCTTCAATATTTTTTCTTTGTCTTTCATTTTCAAAAGTTTAATTATAATCTTTCTTGTCATGGATTTCTTGAACATTTCATGGAGTTGATCCTTTTGTGGATTTTTTTTTTTTTTTTTTTTTTTTTTT
>CAUYPK010088271.1:0-18235 GCA_963574355.1 Loris lydekkerianus | reverse complement strand
TACTATGAAGCTAAACTATAGCTTTCACATGAAGGCTATAACCGAACTATACCACAAGACTATGGGGAAAGGACCAAGGAAGGGGAAGGGAGGGGGGAGGTTTGGGTGGAGGGAGGGTGATGGGTTGGGCCACATCTATGGTGTATATTTTTATCTATAATAAAATAAATAAATAAATAAATAAATAAAAAATTAATGTGATTTTCTGATATTTATTTTTCCTTTTCAAATTTATTATTGAGTTACTTTCTTAAATACTTATACAAATAGCCACTAGTTTATTTTTAGAAAATACGGTTTGGATCACAACATGGTCCATCGGAAAACCTTTAACTTGTCTATTATTTAAAAGGAATAAAAGTTCACTTTCTCTGACAATGTTCAAGACTTTCTATGACCTTATCTTAACCACTTTTGTGGTGGCTGTCTCCTGCCTCATCTACTTCCTCTGAATCACGGGCCTTTCAGATTTAACTTACTCCCTAGCTCCCCTGTGCAATCTCCCGTCTATACAACTTTAGCTCCACATTGGTTCTGAGTAGAATGCCACAACCATCTTCTCTGCCTATCCAAATCTTACCTTTTTTCCAAGGGCTAACTCACAGAACTCCTTCTCCACTGAGCCATACCCTAATCAGAAGTATACTTACCTTTATTCTGTAATCATTGCTTACATCCAGTCTCAGCCCTTGGTTTTTACTGTAAGTTCTGCCTTATACTCAATGATCTCTGGATCTTTCTGTGTTAGTAGGAAACTCCTTGAAAGAGAGCCCTGTCTCAACCATGTTTGTATTTATCACATGCTATGCATGAAATGTACTAAGATATTTCTTGAATATGACTATTGATACTTTAGTGTACAAATATGGTCCACAGGCAGAAAAAAACCACTTATGTTTTATAGTTAGGATCCATTACCTTAACATAACATTTCATCAAATTGATTTTCTAACCAATTATCTGCTTTTTTTAGTATATAAAATAAACATTTAAAATTACTAAAAAGTACTTATTTTTTCTCTAAAAGTGAACTTCTAGCTATCATCTTTTCTAAGACCTTTTTCCTACTGGATCTTTTCAAAGAAAGCAACATTTTGCATAAAATCCAGATCAACACAAGGATAATTTGAATGATTTCTACATCTCAATATAGGAGATAAGAGAATTTTAAGATTAAAATTCATTAACTAAGTATAAGTACTTCTCAACTTGCACAATATTTTCATGAACCTATAAATTTTATAAATGAAGTGCTGCAAGCTTTATTTGGACTACTTAGATATACAACATTCAATACTGTCCTTTAAGGGAAGAAATAGCAGCAATTTTTTATTGCAAAAAAATTTAGTCTTTCTTGTACTTTAAGTACTTAAATATCAATGATGTCGTGAGGCAGGAAGAGAGCTGTGAGGTGTCTGCCTTTTAGCACAGGGCAATAAAGGGGAAAATGAACACCAGCATGGACTTTAACGTGCAAATATATATATAAATATATTTATGAGTTAAAGGTTATTAACTTGTATCTAGATTATTAACTGTATCTAGTTTTTCATTGTCTTAATTATGCTGGTAATATTGAACCCGTACCTGTTCCTATAAAAAATAAAATATAAAAAATGTTATGAAGAAAGAGCAGAGTAAATCAAGATACATTAACGTGGTGGTTCATTGCACAGAGATTAAAGTAATCCCAACATTTTCTTGATTTCTTAAGACTTAACAAGTCACAGCGTTTGGTAGTAAATATCACTGGGCATAAAGTAATACTAACTGTCTGAGGGCTATAAGAAAAATTATCAACCTCAATTTGTAATATAAAATTAAGAATGTAAGTAAAAATAAATCCTTACCTTGTTTTCTCTCTCTCTCTTTTTTTAGAAAGGTGGCTTGTTACATAACAGAACAATAAATTTATGTTCGGAAAAAAATGTCCTTGGAGGTAGCCTCATACTAATTTGCATTTAAAGAATGAGAAAACTGAGGTACTTGTCGGTGGTTATGCAACCTATTATCAGAATAAAGATTAAAAACAGCCTCTGAACAAGACCAGCACCTGAATCTTCTGTCAACATTTCTACATAGCAATTTGCTTTCTTTTGTTCTGATGTTACACATCAATTGCAATTTCTTTGTCTAAACATTTTCAAACTTAGTAGAAATAAAAAGAAGACAGCTTTGATTTAGTTTAAAACATCCAGCTAGTTTTATTGATTCTTTTTCATAGTCAAAGTTCCTATAACCTACAAAACTGAACATCTCTACACATAAACAAAACAAAAAAAAAAAATGGCTTTTAAGCAGTTTCTCTTCATTATGTAGTATTTCTGTTTTATGGAGAAGGCAAATTGACACATTTTAATTATTTGGAAGAAGTCAAGGTAACTCTGGGTGCCTTCCTTTGTAGAAATTCCCACTCTGAGTGGCTGTACTCAATAAATGATTTCTGGAGTTTGGCTTAGATCCTGAATTCAGCCTCTTCAGTTACATGTTCTCATGACATGTCCGCAGCCCATATCTTCCTGCAAGTACCTGCATATAAAACAAAGGCTGGGGCCCCAGGCTTCTTTGGTCCCCATAACTACCACTGCGTCTTCCGTCCGGGCCGTGCTCCCAGGGTGGCCTGCCTCTTGCATTTTTTCAGATCTCCCATCTCTCCTGTCTTCTGCCCAGCAGGCTCTTCCACTGCTGTTTACAGAGGAGGAGCAGAATTCCAGTGTCCACCACTCTTACCATTTCTCCTCAAGGACCTCAGCTCCTGGCAGCCTTTGGGGCTGTCTGCAATAGCAAGCTTGTCATTCTTGTCATTCCATGTACAGGGAAAGACTGTCTCACACACAAGCTCCTGTTGCTGCTGTCACCAGTAGAGGTTCTTAACATAGCGAATCTCACACACTCAGATCTTGCAGCTAGCCTAGCAAGGACATTTCTGGTGCAGAAGCTTGGGGCAAGGTGGAAGACCACAATGGTTGATCCTCTTTTCAATTGTGTGGGCCAGGGATGCTGTCTGCCTCCTGGGATATCCTGTGATAGCTTCTTATCACTTTTTTCCTGGCCTGTGATAAATTGCAATGAAAACCTATATTGGATCATTTTTCCATGGGGAATAAGATTTGGTAGAAGTAGTATAAATGCAGCAGAAGCAATTCAGGTTGGGTGTATTTAACTACCCATACTCGACTAGGTTGATATTAACAGAGGCATAAATGTTGGTTCCATTCAAGTAATTGTCCCTCCACATTTACAGACAGCCCAGAAACATTGGAGTTGAAACAAGATCAGATTTATCATAGTTCTATTCCAAGGTCTTTGGCTTATTCTTATCTTGCAAAGATAATAACCCACAATTTTTAAACACTATTATCTAAGGTTCCATTACTATACACACTCACACACACACACAGACACACACACACACACATACATATATATATATGTATATATAGAGAGAGGATGGCTGAAAACACTTGAAATCACTTATTCCTCCAGATGTTCTAAACTTTGCCATTCATATGGTAGACAAATAGAGTTGTTGGTGTCTAGAACATAAAATTCTTGGTTTTCTAGGGAATTACCTTTATGGGTCCAGATTTGCTGCCAGGACACGGGCCACATGAAGAGACGTCAGAAAGAAAAACCCTATGAAATGTATCATTACATATTTTATAAACATGTGCATTTTTACAGATATTCCTCTGAATCTTTTTTCTAGGGGAAAAAAAAAATCTTTGTTCTTAATGTCAAGCCTAGCTGTATTTTCAGGGTGCTTTTTTTTTTTTTTTTAATAATTTGCTTTTAAAAAATCTTTTTGGTTTTATGAACTAGTAACTGGCCATTGTCTCACTGCTGAGAGAAACCATACTACATCTGTGGGCGTCTATAGCATGTGCAAAATTTATGTTTTATTATTTGTCTTTCCTAGACTCATTCCTGACTTCATTTTATATTCTTGACCTTGAATAATCTTTCTCGTTTATTTTTGTCTATTTTATTTTTCACATATAAGCTGTTCACTTATCTTTATGTATCCTGTGTTATAGTCTGAAATTCTTTCTCAATCAAATTGAGAAATAAATAAGCAAATATAATAGACATAAAGTTTTTCACCTGATTACCTGTGAGTGATTTTGGGCAATTATAGAGAATTTTGGGAATTATAGAGATTTAATTCATCTCTATAAATACATTTCTTCATAAATGTATGGAATGCTAACTACCTCATATATTATTCTGAGAATTAAAATGGTATAACATCTTAACCTATTTCCCTATGTAGGCAGGTGTGGTAACCTTTAGGACACCCTGAAGATTGTGTGCAGGGGAGGGGGAAATGGCATACCAATATTCCAGCAAGATCACTTTTTAAGAGAAAAAGTACAAAACTCCAAAATGCACATTTCCCTCTGACTCTCTGTCTCTTTCTGTATGTGCATGAGCGTTTGAGCATGTTTAAATAAGCAGCAATGACATCATGTAAAATGATGACATTGACATCCAACTCAGACTCTCAACTGTGCAACTGTGGTTACCACTTAGGCCAGACTAGAAGGTGGAAAAGCACTTCACATTTTAATTCACACATATTTTTTTAAAATGAAGAAAAATTGGAGGAATTATTGACAAGTTCTACATGGCTTTTCCCACTTTATAATTTTTTTCTTTTGTCTATTACCTTAATCAAAGACATAAATATTACATTAAGCTTAATTACTGAATAGGGAACATAGATAAGAAGGTGGGGGATCCAGAAACCATTTTATAATAAGAAAAAAAGTGAGGACATTTAGTCTAAAGCAGAGATAAAGGAGAGGCCATGGCTGTCTTCACATATTTGAAAGGTTATCAAGAGATGGATAATTTACACTCATTCTACAATGCTCCAAAGGATGGAAAATGATCTTGATAAAAAGGTAGCAATTTAACCAGAGCAGAGTAAATCTTGAGTGAGCTGCCACTCAGTGCTAGCTTTAAGAAGACATCAGACGTTCATCTTTCAGGGGTGTTATGAAACTGAAAATTGCTACAGTAGATTTAATTAGATTTTAAAATAACATCCACACTATTTCTTAAGAAGGTAAAAGATGTCTACCTCCCTCAGTATGCCAGAGTTTGCTAAATGAACCAACAGTCACTCATGGAGTAAACAGTACATTCCATGTAATATACTATACATTATGAATAAACAGGTAGTTAAGATGTACCTGGCCCTTCAAGGAGGTTGTATTCCAATTATAAAGACATTTATAAAAAGGTAATTTTACAAATTAGTGAGTGAATACATTCACAAATAGGTAATACCATTATTGTCAGAGCAAAACAGATACAAGTCATTGTGGAAGTGAAACAAAGAAAACAACAAACTTAGGCTATAGAGATTTCCTATTAGGTATTAATAATATTTGCTTTGAAATGTTTTTATGCAATTTTTAACAAAAATCAGTGTATAATTAACATTTGTGCCAGTTTGACTTTAATGTTTAATATAATCTCAACGTGATTATACTTTTAAGTATATGTGTGTGTGTACACATACATATATATACTGTTATATAGATGAGAATAGATTCCTATAGCATTCCAAGGCATTCAAATAAGCCTATTAGAAGTTTAGAAAAGCTTTAGAATGGAAAAAAATTAAGGACCTTTCAATGAGGTGAAAGACTTGACTACAGGGTAATTGCAAAGGAGGCAATGATGCAATTCCAATTTTGAAAGTTATAAATTATGCAAGTGATTTCAACAGCAGGGGGGTATTTGGCCTGATGTGAAGATGCTGCAAAGCTCATGAATTTCAAATCTGTAAATTAGGAACAAAGAATTCACAGCTTAGTTAGAAGCAAATGAAAGACAAGTTATGCCCATAGAGGTCAGTGCCGGGGCTCACTCTCACTGGTAGGGGTTGTTCAGTGTCACTCTTTCCCCCACTTGACTCTGATGAGGGAAAGTGTTGATGGGTCAAGTCCGGGGACAAAGGTGACCAAGGTGACAGGGGTCTGAGTATTTGGAGATATTAAAAAATAGGTTGAAAGCTTTTGCAACTGCCCGTTGTGTTAAGAAGCATCACATTTTATCCCTTTTCTTGGTCACTTTCTTTTTGGCTCGATCGTGTAAGAAGTATCTGCTCTCATTTATATCCCACCCACACTGTGTGATGGCTCCCTTTCCCCACATCGCCATGAAGTTCAGCAGAGGCAACTCAGACCAGCTTTACATTTTAACAGATCCTATTATAGCTCTGCAAGGAACTCAAATGCCTTCCATGATACTAACGATTGGTTTAACATTTCATTCATTCAAAATTTGCCAGAAAACTAAATAATTTTAATTATTTTTAATGGAACTGAAAATGGCAGATAAAACAATCCCACTTGCTATTTTTGGCTGGTTTGTTTCAATTACTATACTATCACTTCTAACAATTACAATCAGCTATTTCAGACTGTTAAGAAAAAGTATTGACCCAAAAGAAGGTCAATCCAATAGTCACATAGACATCACCAGTGTTCAACACTATATAGCTCTTTGTGTTTCCATTTTCCCTCTTACTTCATTTCAGCAGAATCCTAATATGTGACAGCCAAAGTAGATGGAACAAAAATGGTTCATCAGGGAATTGTATCAGGAGAGCTAAATTTCAGACATTTACTAAGTGAGCAAGTTCAGTAACAAGCCAAGTTCCAGAAACAACTGGAATTTGATATAGATGAATGCCAGATCAATAGACTTTTAAATCACAGAAAAGTTGGAAAGCTTCAAGTGAAATTGAAGTCATTCTTTGTTTGAATTAAATCTCTCTGCCATTGTGTATTTTTTCCCAGTTGAAATCTTTATTAAAATCACTACTGAGTTCTTTTTGAGGATTAAAAAAATGCAAATATATGCTTTTTAGTTCATCACCTTATGAAGTTAGACTAAATGATTTTTATTTTCAAATGTATGGTTTTGTAATCCTGTGGTCTTTTTTGCCTAGCTTTAATAGATATCTTTAAAAGGCCTGCTATCACAAAAGCTGCTATTACGTCCATAGTTATTGAATCATCCATTTTAATTAGTAGGATTTTTTTTCTATGGTATGTTCTTTCTCATGGCAATTTTGTTTATTTTGTCATCATCACTCTGCTTTTTATCAGTACATCACATTAGGCCAACTTTACCTTGATTTTATTTCCTTGCTGATAAATTCTAAACACAGTAAAAAAAAAAATGTTCCTACAAGATTAAATACTTTCAGCAATCTCTTATCACTATTGAGGACACCTGTGCTCCAAATTTCAATGTAGAATTTTATGAACTCAAAAACCAATGATAATGGGGTAAGTCAGCCCAACAGAATGTCAAACAAGAACAGGCCATGTCACCTCCAAAAGTGTCATGATTCCAGTTCAAGTCCTTACTTAGGTTCCTAATACTTTGGGTTTTTATTTCAGTAAAATACACACAATTTTTTACCTTCAACTATTTTTAAGTATATGGTTCAGTGTTACTAAACAAATGAATAATGCTGTGTAAACACCACCATGACACATCTCCTTCTTTTCATCTCATAAAACTGAAACTCGGTGCTTTAGCAAAATCCACCCCTATTGTTCCTGATCTCAGCTCCTGGCGATCACCATTCTATTTCCTTTCTTTATTATTTTGACTGCACTAAATGTCTTGTGTAAGTGAAACTGCACAGCATTTTCTTTTTCTCATTGACTTATTTCACTTAGCATAATGCCTCCAAGGTTCACTGATACTGTAGAATATATCAGAATTTTCTCAAAAGATCTGAAAGAGGGTCCTGAAGAGATTGCCCTTTGGATCAGCAAATTATAATGTAAACATGTAAACATACGATAGAATATTATTCAACCTTAAAAAGGAATACTTATCCATTCATTTATCCATGGACATTTGAGTTGCTTACATGTTTTACCTATTGAGGATAATGCTGCTATAAAAATGGGCACACAAATACCTCTTCAAGACCCAGGTATATCTTTTGTGGATATACCCAGAAGGGGAGATATAGGTCACTTTTGCCCTAACAATTTAACTTCCCTAATTTTCTTCTGTGATAAAATCATCTTTTCTGATACATCTCCTGCTGTTTGTTTATTTTGCTATTGTTGTACCTCTTTCCCCATCATTTAGACAGAAAACTCTACTTTTTAAAATCTTCATTTAAATATTTAAAATATATAAAAGATGACAGTAACTAGGCTATATCTTAAATCTTAAAGTAACTCATTAACTTACAAATTTCACTGATAGTTATGATATTGCAAAAATTGGAGCATTTTTTTGTTTGTTTGTTAGTCTTAATTGATTTTCATAAAAACAATAAACCAGAGCCTCAGGATGCCAGAGACAGAGGTCCCTGGAAAGTTGTTTTTTCTATTCCCTCTACTCTCTAAACAAAGCAACATGAAACACCAGAAACATATGACCAATGACAACTTTCCATTTGGGTCACTAAATTTCTTTTTCATAGAAATTAGAACCCATCAAGGTGAAAAAACAGACCAAAAAATGTCCCATTCCCAAAGCCAAATTTAATGGGCATAAGTGGGTAACTATTTCAAAGAAAAGGTATGTTCTGACCTCTTTTATAACTTTCTTGGTGTCTGAAAAATGGGCAATGAGTATGGGAAAGCTTCTTTATATTCTATTATAATTATGTAACAAAAACACATTTAGAAAAGCAGTGATTTTAAACTTTTGGAGTACTTTCTCACTCTTAGTACCTCAATCCATTTGGTGAGAATGTCCAAATTATGTGCAATTTGAAGAGATCTGATATTTCATCAAAAAGTAATAATATCAAGAAGTATTTATTTCAGGTAAAATTTGATTTATTGAAAATAAGTCTTCAATTCATAAATTCACTCAGATCTTTATACTTTAAAAGCATTCCCTAAATTTTTATTTTTCCTACTTTATCCAACTAAGAACACAGTGTCAGATCATAATAATATAACTTAGTTTAGACAAAAATAAAGGGAAGTTCTCTGCTTGCACTATAATATGGCTGGCTTACAAATAAAACAAGAAAACTGTTAAGGCTTGAAAATTTGGAATGTTTTAAGTCAAAAGACCAGGTTAAAATTCCCAGCCTGGCCAAATATTAGCAATATAAAAGAGGGGCCGTCAACTATCTCTGAGCCTCAGTTTCCACACCTGTAATAGTAGTGCTTGACAGAATTGTGTGCAAGAGCATTGTGAGTACAGATAAGGGTTTGTTTGTATGTGTTGTCTATTTTGGTCACATTTATTCAGCACTCAGGAGAGTCTGACAATAAACCAGGAACTGGGGGAAGACAGCTGTATTCTTGAAATCTATGCTCTGTTCAGGAAGAGACAGATGAACAAACATAAATATGGTTATGTTGCAACTGAGAAAAATATAAGTACTATGGGGTGTCTTGGTGGAGAGAGACAAGCTCTGTCTTTGAATGTCAGATTTCAGATAGGAGACAATATTTGAGCTGAACCTTGAAATAAAAGAGTTTGCCAGGCAGAGAGGATCCGTGGTGGAATAAATACCACGTGTACACGGAGGACGACAGGGGGTGGTGGGGGGGGGCGAGGCTTGAAAGCTCCACTAGGAACAGGTTGTAAAGGGTCACAAAACACAAAGACTTTTGATTTGACATGATGGACACTAATGAGCTGTGGTTCTTGATGGACGTGTCACGTTAGAGCAATTAGTCTAGCTACAGCATGAAGAATGAATTGCTGCTTCCAAGACTGGAATGGTGGATACATAAATAGCACTGTAGCAGTTCAGGTGTGTGTTGATGAGGTCAGAGATAAAGTGAACAGAGGCCAGTGTTTGGAACTTGATGATGTGCTTAGTTTGGGACATGCTTAATTCCAGTGATTATATTGGGTGTGTTATTTAAAGAAAGACACTTTTGGCAATAGCTGCTTGCTCCGTTGAAATGTATATCGCAGCAACGTTTTTCTACATTAATTTTTAACAATTAATGAGCAAATATTTCCTTTGCTAAAGAACAAATCAAAGCTCTACACACAAGGCCCTCTGCTACCTCCATCTATTTCTGCACAGCACCTCTAATAGGTATGTAGGTTTGAATAATCCGGCTCAGTTCCCCAGCTAGGTGATGCTCTTCCTAAATGCTTCCTCTGCCTAAACACCTGTGTTTCTCCTGCACTCGCTCGATACTGAGATCACTGTGACAATGTAAACTCGTCTTGACTTGTGTCCACATCTGGTTTTTCCCTCTGGCACATAATAGGAACGCAAGAAAATTTTACTGAATAAATGAGGTGGAAAGCATTATATTGGATCAACTTTACACAATGAAGTTCTGTCTTTTGACAAATACTTGGTCCAAGCCTTCTCACCAATTGGCAGGACAGGCTTCTGAGCAGAGTCAGGGCACCAACACACTACTGATTGAAGTGTGGGTTTTTCCCAAATATAACAATAGGGTAACCCAAATTTCATAATTATAAGCCTGTTTTAAAGTTTAATTATCAAAATACTTTATCAAAATGACTCTTTTTTTTTTACACATTATGCAATTTATATTCCTAGACTAACAGGTCCATATTCTCTATCAGACGTAATTAAACAGCCTCTTTCTGTGTTTTAACTGTGTGAAATAGAAAGATTTGAGTTAATCTTTTCTTGACATCCCTGCCCTCATCATCTTTACCAATGTGCATGGGAGAACATTGTTTGAGTACAATCAAGAAAATGAGGCCCAGAAATACCAAAGTTAATGCCCTTATTGTACATTAAAAGAATTACCTCACCATCAGCTGATTTGTTTGTTCTCTTCCTGACCACCTCAATGAATAAAGCCAGATAATGACATTCTCATTATTTTGGGAACACATTTGCATCCGTAATGAAAGAGTCCCTAAAGGACACAGACACCATACAGGCGACCGTCTGAATTAATTAAAATTGTTTCCCTGATTAGCTAGGAGATCCAAGTATAAACTTCACATCAGAGAAAGTTTCTCTTTTCATCAAAACATAGTAATAAACTATTTTTAACAAAAAGTCTTACAGCATTAAACCTTGGAACACAAAACATAGTTTCCACAAATTTCTATACTTAAAAAAAAAAACTGGCTGTTTTACTGGCTAATAAAAACAATATCCATATATTATATTTTATATATTCTTCTAAATTTTTCAATAGCTAGTTAATTGAGTCCAAGTACAATACAAACACATGTCTCAAAATGAAAAAAAAATACTTTAATGTTTTTGATCTAAAATTGTTAATGTTTATAGATAACTCCTCTATAAAATAACAATCTATTATTATTTTTTAAAATTAACACATACTCATAAATATAAAGAACCATCTCTTCCTTTTGTAAAACACAGCCCTAAATGACAGAAAGCAAACACATCTTTCTCACTTTAACTGTTTTCATATATACAAATCAATTCAAATGAGCTATTAAAGTAATATGGTTTTAAGCCATTAAAATGTGAATTATCTTGAAATTATTATATTTCTTCTCCAATATTTTCCTAATATAATTTTATTCACAAGGGCAAGATATGTTTATAACAGTAACTATACCCTCCGAAATACAAACTTTCATAGGAAGGAGGGTAAAATAAAAACACATAGCTTATGTCCTTCTAAAATGATTCCATGAGAAAACAGACTCTCTTTTACTTTGATCCAACTATATTTAGAGAAAATGGATCAAGGTAAGTACATGGAATGCTGATTCAGATTGAATTCACCTCTATGTAGTAAACTTGCCAAGACATTGCTTAGTGCTAATAGAAATCAGGCTCAGGCAGTGTGGTGAAACGTGCAGGGGCGTGCCCCATGATGGTGTGTTCCGGCACCTTCTATAACACCTACATCCTTTGCCTCTCTTTCTCTGGGGACTTTCAGTGTCTGTAGTCATTCTAAATTGTACTTCTTTCAATATTTTATGATTTCAGTCTTGTCTTTCCAAGAGACAGTTGAAATCAGCAAGAGGAGGTGTAGCATGTATTTTTCACAGATTTATAAAATTTTGACACTCCTTTTCATTTGGTTTTCTCTTCTCTGATTTTCTGCCCTTGAATGTTCTAGGATTTGCATCTTAATCAGAATATCAAGATCACACAAATCACCATAACAAATAAGAAAAGCAAAGCTTAGTATATTTTAAAGATCATTAGAGTAAAAATCCATGATGCTCTCTCTGTATTCCATATAAATTAATCATTTAAGTCATGTAGCAATAGCCACAAGATGTATCAGTAAGGAGAAGAATTTGAGTTTACTGGAGTAGCTATGTGTTTCAGGCACTTAATAAAACTTTACTTTAGCAGTGCATTGTATTAGAGAATGGTATCATAATACAGGGTATATGTGCTTGTTTAACTTAAACTAATACAAGAAACTCAGGACCTACGGTAAGTTTCATCTCTAAAATCCTGTAAAATATTTTTATTATGTTGATATTACTTGTCAAAAAATGGAAATTATGAGTAATTTTTCTCTTGTATGACAGCAGAAAATGTATTAGCTGATCTTTTTCCCCACAAAATTATTTTTAATATTTTGGGACTCACTTTATAGATCTACTTTAAAGATGTCTCTATACATCTTTATGAGCTGTATAGACAACTTTTATTGGGTAAGATGTTTGACAACTTACCCAGAGTTATTTGGCGAATAATTGGTTCTATACCAAATATGTAATATTTTTTATTTTATTGTTGCCCAAGGCTTCAAATGATAGCCCTCTAAGAATACTAAGACAGTCTCTGAAGGAGATAATTATCTAAGATGGACGGGACTTGTACAAAAATCAACAAACATGGAACAGAGAATGCCATTTGAAGTTCAAGTAAAGTCCCAGATGAGTTAAAGAGAAGGAAAGTTTACTTCTGACAGGTCTCCTAAATGAGTATTACTGGCGTGATGATGGACAGAAGATGGTGAATTTCAGGCATAGACAATGTCAGCTAATAACAGCAAAGATGTGGCAAATTGTGGAGGAATGATTAGTTCATTGGGACTCAGTTTCTGGTGCAGAAAAGGAAAAGAGGAGGTAAAGCCAAGTGCTACTCTAAAAGTTAGTATGTGTTTTGTAGGAAATAAGAGTGGGTAGGTTTAGATAGTGTAACGGTATCAGTGAAATTATGCTTCAGAGACTTCAATGTTCTAGCATGTTGTAAGATCAGCTGGAAGAGTGATCTTCCTGTAAGATCATCAGGGAAGGACACAGTCTGAGAAAAATCAGAGAGTAAGATGTCATTTAAAACCATAATATTGTGCTGACACAAATATTAATGAAGTAATTAACATTTATTGGACTTTTTAATGCATCTACATGGATTACTTTATTTCATCACCACTAAACTGTAATCACAGGAGTATGTCGTCTACATTGCACAGATAAGGAAATGCAGGTTCTCAGAGGTTAAATAACTCGCCCACCTTCTCTCATCTAGTAATAATGGAAATCAAGATTTGACTCCAAGCTTTCTGACTCCGATCCCATGTTATTAACAACCATAAATTTGATAACCAATTGTTCTGGGACTAAGACATGAAAAAAATCAAGAAAAGCTGAGAGCTGAGGCTGGGTGACTGGAAATTAGATACTGGGACATGGATAAAAGTGTTTCTTCTCAGTAAGCTTTAGCTGGGCCTAGTTTCAGGCTAACTGGTCTGACCTTCTATCTCCGGGGTGCACACGGCAGTGGGCCTGCAGAGAGCGCAGGGGGCAGAGGGAGCGACCTGGCGGGGCTGACTGCCAGCAAGGCAGCACTCAAAAATATGATGATCGTTCATTGTCATGTCTGCCAGGAGAAAAGTGATAAGATTCCAGTTATAGATGAATAAATGTACTCATAGATGTACTGAAGTTGCTTGGCTAATAATTAATAAAGACAAATTCCATTCTGCATCGCCTTCTTGTCTAATCCTTTTCAGAATACTCAGATTCAGATAATTTTATAAGTCTGCTCACTGAATATTCAATCACAATTCCCAAAGAATCTTTGAGGGGCACTTGATTAAGAATAGAAGCGTGTCGGCTCTATTGTTAAGCTACGATTATTTGCAATAATTACATTCAGTGTTAATAAATGTCTGTGTAGTTTTTTTTCACTAGGTAGCTATTTCCCACTCCTTCTTTCTAGACACAACTTTCCACATCCTCAGGTCACTAAGCCCGTTCTCAGGCATCCTCAGAGTCCCTCCCCTTGACTCCCCTACCAGCTACCCCCTCTCTCATCCTGTCTTCTTTTTCATAATGCTAATAATTTCACATTTCAATTTTTCTTTGCTTAGAATAACCTTATAAAGAAAATTAAAAAAACAAAAACAAAACCATATGTCAAAAGAGAAAGACCCAGAAAGAAAGAAAAAACCTTACACTTAGTACTTCTGGCAACCCTTTTTTCTGTTTTTTGAACAAAGAGTACTGCATTTTATGACCTTAGTTAAAATGATGCATTGAACAAGATCCTTTGAAGTCTCAAAAAGTCCAGTATCCTTCAGAATATCAAGCATATAGAAGGGTGATAAGTAGATGGTGTTTATTCATGTCGTTAATGCAGCCGCTGTGCAGGTATTTCGCAAGCGTGAATACTTGGTCCATCGCTGCCTTGGAGCCTGCCTACCAATATTCGTTGCCTTCCTGCCGTTGACAGTTTTAGGACTAGGAAATTTAAATTGTTTTCCCTACTCCACCTGTGCTGGACTTTCCTGTCCAGTCTTCTTGGCGTTCGTCCGCCTCACCGCCTTCTCTGCCCGGGTCTCTCCTGCCTTCCAGGTCAGTGCTCTGCTCCAGCTTCTCCTTCCGTCTTCTCTGTCACCCTAGTATTTCCCATGGAATCTTGGCCTTTCCTATCACTCTCCTCTGTCGTGTGGAAACAGCCCATGCACTTCAATAAACTCCCTCAAGAAATACATCCCCAAATATTTTTTTCTACTGGGCAAGTTTTCTATTCTAAATTTCAAGATATAGTTTTGTGGTGTCTTATTCTAACCTGTTGCCTATTCCTGGGCTCCTATCTTAATTAATAATACAAATTTCCTCAAAGTTATTTTAAATCAACATCATTAAGTTGCCAGATCCTTTAAGCTCTAGCTCCCAATATTTTTCATGATAAGAAAAATAATAATAATAATAATAATGGCAAAGACACTATTAACTGCCCTACCCGCATTGACTGCTTATTTTGTGTCAAATCTGTACTTAGTATTCTTTGCATCTGATATCCCTTAATCTTCACAATGCTTAGGAAGGAAATGGTTTATGTGAGAGAAATAAGGAGACTCAGGGATTGTCACTCTTCACTACATAATTAAGAAGAGGTAGGCCCAGCACCAGCATGAGGCCCTCTCTCTGCTGCCTCACCCTTTCCACTCCCACTTTTGTATGATTAGTTTGTCCCTTATCGCCCATTCTCTGGGCTGGGACCTTCCCACAATCCTCTTTGCAACACACCTACCTTCATAAAAGCAAAGTTCCTCAGTATGCATCTTCATCACCAGTCTCCTCAGAGCCCTGAAATCAATGACAAGTCTTCAGGGCAAGCAGTGTTGCCTCTGGGCTGAGTGCCCAAAACGCTTTCATAGCAACTCAATTTCTTTAATTTTTCAACAAACATTGATGTAGTTTTTCTTATGTACCTGACTCTAATCCTTTAAATATATATAGTTTGTTTGTTTGTTTGTTTGTTTTTTGAGACAAAGTCTCACTATGTCGCTTTTGGTAGACTATCACAGTTCACAGCAACCTCAAACTCTTGAGCTTAAGCGATTCTCTTGCCTCAGTCTCCCAAGTAGCTGGGACTATAGGCGCCCACCACAACACCTGGCTGTTTTTTTGTTGCATTTGTTTAACTTGCCCCAGGCCGAGTTTGAACCCACCACCCTTGGTGTATGTGACTGGTGCTGTAACCACTGTGCTACGGGCATTGAGCCCCTTTAACAATATTAACACAATTAATCCTCAAACAACCAGGAAGGGGAAAGTATTTTCCTCCATTTTAGATTTAAGAATTTAGCACAAAGAAATCAGGTCAAGTGTCGTATGTCACAAAGCTAGTAGCTGGTGCCTCTGGGAATCAAATCCCTGCAGTCCAGCTTCAGAGCTCAGACCACTCCTACTCCCCTTTGCTTGTCTCACTGATCTGAGAGGTTACGAGCATGTCTTTCCTCTCAAACAGGTACTAGATTTGGCAAGGTGTCCATCTTTCCATCTTCCTCCTTCACCTTGAAATACCACAGGATTCAGTGCACAGGACTTTTCAAATATGGATCATTCCCTTACCAATCATTCACTGAACATTGGCTGCTGATGTGGACCCTGCAGGCACAGACTCTTTTCAATAAGGCAGAACAGTTCTGTTGTAGAAAAAGTACCCAGTGTGTGAGTGGGATAATAATAATACTGAATGTAAAGATTCCAATAAAACAAAAGAACATGACAGAAAGCAGGAAGGTGATAGAATTCAGATAAGTGGGACACGGTCACATGTATGCTGTGAATTGAATATTAGGGAGATGCCTGTTGAGGAATAATTCTAAGGTAAGGACTTTCTGGTCTAAAGGAAAGAAGGGCAAAGGTACCATAAGGGAAATAAATGACACTGTGACTAGCCTTAGAAAGACATTAAAAGGTCAGTGTGGCTGGACTTTGGTAAAGCGGAAGACAGTAGACCAATAAGAGGTAAAATCACCAAACAGGAAAGATCACATTGTTTAAAGCCTCATACGCCACAATAAGGAGTTCTAAATGCATTCTAGGTTTAGTAAAAAGTTATTGGATTGCAGGCAGCACCTGTGACTCAGTGAGTAGGGTGCCGGCCCCATATACCGAGGGTGGCAGGTTCGAACACGGCCCTGGCCTAACTGCAACAAAAAAATAGCCAGGTGCAGTGGTGGGTGCCTATAGTCCCAGATACTCGGAAGGCTGAGGCAAGAGAATCACCTAAGCCCAGGATTAAGTGGAGGTTGCTGTGAGCTGTGACTCTACAGCACTCTACTAGGGGTGACAAAGTGAGACTCTGTATGGAAAAAAAAAAAAAAAGTTATTGGATTCCATAGAAGTCAAAAGTCTTAAGTAATTAAAGAATTTTAAATAGGGGAACAAAATACACTGTTATTCATTTCTAAAACATTATTTTGTTGGTCACGTGGAAACAAACAAGCAAACCAGTAAAGAAGGAGCTGACCCGACAGTCTAGAAAAGGGATCAGAAAACTTTTCTCACAGAGAGCCAGAAGGTGATTATTTTAGCCAGTGGTTCTCAACCTTCCTAATGCCGCAGCCCTTTAATACATTTCCTATGAGTGGCGGCAGGAACCTCTGGTTGAGAATCGCTGTTTTAGGCTTTCCAGCCTTAGTAGACTTGGTCAGCACAATTCAATCCTCTCATTGTAGCAGAAAAACATCCAGAAAATATACAAACAAATGTGGTTAGATATGTTCCTATAAAACTTTAGTTATGGACATGGAAATTAGAATTTCATATCATTTTCACAGATCATAAACATTATCCTTTTATTTTCAAATCCTTTAAACATGTAAAAACCTTTCATACCTGGAGGGCCAGGTAAGAATGGCCCAGAGGCTGTAGTTTTGACTAAATTAGCTCATAGATGTGGAGGAAGATTTACCTCTATGAGCAGGACTCAAGAGGAGTAGAGTTGGGTAGGAGAAGAAGAAAAGAATATTAAGAATTATATCTGGATATATTAAAGTATAATATATAAAGCATAAAAATAAGTCCTCATGTTTATATTGTTCTCTTTTGAAATTTTATAGTGTACAGAAGCTCAATTTCTTATAAGACATTTGAGTTTTTTAAGGAATACTTGTACTTCAGTGTATTAAGAACTTTGTATTTTAATTGGAAATCTATCCCTCCAAAACCTATACTTTTTTATTCTGGCTGTTCCTTTTGACACTATGCAGACTAACTGACCTTTCTTCCATATGAGAGCACAGATAATGTCTGAAGGGATCTGTTTTTCTTCTCTCTCTCCAATTCTCCAGGCTAAACATATCCAGTCGACAATGCTTCATTATAGGGTATGCTTTCCAGACTATTTATTGATCTGGTAGACCAGTGGTTCTCAACCTGTGAGTCGCGACCCCTTTGTAACAATGAAAATACATCCTGCATATCAGATATTTACATTATGATTCATAACAGTAGCAAAATTACAGTTATGAAGTAGCAACAAAAATAATTTTATGGTTGGGGGTCACCACAACATGAGGAACTGTATTAAAGG
>CAUYPK010088270.1:0-17459 GCA_963574355.1 Loris lydekkerianus | reverse complement strand
GTGCCCATCAATCCATGAATGGATTAATAAATTGTGGTATATGTACACCATGGAATATTATGCAGCCTTAAAGAAAGATGGAGACTTTACCTCCTTTATGTTTACATGGATGGAGCTGGAACATATTCTTCTTAGTAAAGTATCACAAGAATGGAAGAAAAAGTATCCAATGTACTCAGCCCTTCTATGAAACTAATTTATGGCTTTCACATGAATGCTATAACCCAGTTACAACCTAAGAATAGGGGGAAAGGGAAAGGGGGAAAGGAAGAGGAGGGAGGGGGGAGGTAGGTAGAGGGAGAGGGATTTGTGAGAATACACTTGTGGTACATCTTACAAGGGTATATGTGAAACTTAGTAAATGTGGAATGTAAATGTGTTAACACAATAACTGGGAAATTGCCAGGAAGGCTATGTTAACAAGTGTGATGTAAAGGTGTCAACCGGTCTGTGAAACTAGTGTATGATACCCCATGATCATATTAATGTATTAATACATAGCTATGATTTAATAAAAAAAAAAAGAACATCTGTTATGATTTTTTCTATTTAACTATGATTAACACAATTAAATCCTGTGTTGGATGACCTTTATATGGGGTGTTGGGTTCCCCCCAGGTTATTCTAGGGAGCTTGAGTCAAAGACTGGGTGAGATCCTCTCCATGGAGGCTGGCATTGTGAAAATTGCTCTGCCTGGGTTCTCCTGGGTTCACACTACTGAGTGAGGCATGAGTTCCTAGGCAGTGGGCAATTACTTGCACCAGGTCCAGGTATAATGGTGGCTCAAGGCTGAGGGCTTCTAGAGGAATATTGGACCTTAGGGAAGTTGTGCTAGCACTACAACAGTAGTGGAGAGTCAGGAGTGGAGTCTTGGGATCCAGGTACAGTGCTGGAATTTCAGAGGTAGTGTCCCAGGCCTGGTGGGAGCTCTCCAATGTGAAAACCTCAGAATCGGGATGGTGGAAGAGCCAGAAGCTTCAGAAGTATATCAGAAACACAAAATGTCAATTCTCTTATGTGCCCAGGGTTTCTGATCATTTCCTCAGAGTTGGAAGCAGGATATGTGCACCATGACTCATTTTGATCTGGTGGATGAAGGCAGGCCCACACAGGGATCAGGGTGTTCTGCCAGCCCAGGGACCATGAGTGTTAAGTATTTGTGTAGGAGTCTGTTGCAGAAGCCCAGGGACCAAGAGTTCTCCTTAAACCGCACATATAGCTGTGGAGGTCACCCAAAACTTCTCAGGTTAGAGCCTATAGTAGTCAAGATCCCACCATGTTGGAGGGTAGGGACACTTCACTCTCAGTCCAAGGTATAATTCAAAAGAGTATCACCTGAGTCTTCTGTCTCCCCAGCTGGATAGGGGGCAGTATGAAATCTACTGCTGCAAATCTGAATTCCATGGAGACCTGGAGCCACTGACTTTCTTGTTCACTCTACTTATCCTGCTTCATTTCCCAGTGTTTCACAGTGTTCCTTATAAAAGGTAGTATTAGTAGGTAGGCATCTGTCTGCAATTTATACTCCCTTCGGTGAGAGTGGTGTGCTTGCAGGCTATTTCTAGTCTGACATCTTTAAGGGTTTTTTTTTTTTAACTGAGAGAAGGTCCCACTGTGTCACCTACTCTAGAGTTCAGTGATGCCATAATAGCTCACTGAAACATCAAACTTTGGAGCTCAAATAATCCTCCTGCCTCAGCCCTCTTAGTAGCTGAGACTACAGTCACATGCCACCACACCTGGATAATTTGTACATTTTGTGTAGTGACAGGGTCTTACTCTATTATTGCCCAGGCTGGTCCTAAACTTAAGCTATTTTAAACAGATGACAACTTATGTTTCTTCCCCAAAAAGCAAAGAAATGAGTACAACAAACATTAAAAACTCTATGTGTTAATGCCATCTCATCCACATTTTGAGTTTTTGTGGTTTCAATTTATATCTTTTTATACTGCCTATCGCTTAACAAGTTGCAGTAATTATTATTTTTGATAGATTGGTCTTTTAGTCCTCATACTAGGAATGAGTAAAATGCACAACCACAATTACAGTATTGAATAATCTGAGTTTGTCTGTGTACTTACTTTTACAACTATGAAAGGAAAGAATATTGTGTACAAGATGGCGCCTCTGGCTCAGTGAGTAGGGCGCCGGCCCCATATACCGAGGGTGGTGGGTTCAAACCCAGCCCTGGCCGAAATGCAACAAAAAAATAGCCAGGCGTTGTGGTGGGCCCCTGTAGTCCCAGCTGCTCAGGAGGCTGAGGCAAGAGAATCACGTAAGCCCAAGAGCTGGAGGTTGCTGTGAGTCCTATGACATCATGGCACTCTACCGAGGGCAGTAAAGTGAGACTCTGTCTCTACCAAAAAAAAAAAAAAAATATGAATATTACCTCAAAGGAACAAGCCTAAGAATTATTGGTGTTCAAGAATAAGTTGAGAATGAGCAAAAGGGTAGAAAGCTTATCTTTATGAGCTTATCAAAGGCAGACATTTATGTTTTCAAGTATTTTCTCTAAGGACATTAATATCTTCCTTTGTTCAAATTAAAGAACTGCTTTTAGCATTTCATATAAGATGGATTTGATGGTAATAAACTCCCTCAGCTTTTACTTCTCTGGAAAAATTTTATCTTTCTCTCTCATGTTTAAGGATAACTTTACCGAGTAGAGTATTATTCAACTGCATTTTTTTTTTTTCTTTCATCACTTAGTATATGTCATCCCTCTACATTCTGGTCTGTATGCTAAAAAGTCTGTTTGCAGATGAATGGAGTTCTTTTATGCGTTATTTTCTTCTTTTCCCTTGCAGATGTTCATACCTTTTTTTTGTCCTGTACTTTTAAGAGTTTGATTATGTTGTTCCTTGGGATGTTCCTATGAAGACTGAATCTGGTGGTGATTGCTAACCTTTCTATATGTAGTAATTATATCATTTTCTAGGTTTGCAAAGTTTTTTTTGTTGTTATTTCTTTGAATAAGCTTTCTACTCCATGCTCTTTGTCAACTCTTTCTTGAACACAAATGATTCTTAGACTGGCTATTTTGAGATACTTTTCCATGCTTGTAGGTGATCTTCATTCCTATTCATTCATTTTTTTTTTTCCTTTTTTCTTCTCTGTGTATTTTCAAAAAGGCTATTTTCAAGATCATGAATTCTTCTTTCAATTTGATCTATTTTTTTCTATTAAGAGCTTCTAATAAATTTTTCATTTCAACAACTGCAACTGCATTTTCTCAGTTTCAGATTTGTTTTATTTTTTTTTCCTATTATTTCAATCTCTGTTAAATTTTTATGATAATTTTCTGAATTGTGTTTCATTATATTGGATTTATTTCTATCCTTAAAACTGCTATTTTGAATGTTTTAAAAATACATATGCAGCTTTTAAAATTTCAGATTAATATGAGGGTACATATAACTAGGTTACCTTGTTTGCATTTGTAAGGTAAACTCCAAATTGTAGTTGTGTCTTTCATCCAGGAAGTGTGCCATGTACCTGTGCTTTGGAACTTGCTGGCCCCATTGACCCTTTCTTGAATTTAACCAAGTTTTTCTCTTGTGTGAGAAGATATTTAATCCATTGGTTACTATTTAGTATTGAGTAAATCTGATGCTCATTTTTCCATTTTTGTGATACTTTACTTATTTTAAATTTTTTTTTTTCTTTTTGAGACAGAGTCTCACTGTGTTGCCCTGGGTAGAGTCCAGAGCGTCATAGCTCACAGCAGCCTCAAACTCTTGGGCTTAAGCAATTCCCTTGCTTCAGCCTCCCAAGTAGCTGGGACTATAGGCACCCACCACAATGCTCAGCTATTTTTTGGTTGTAGTTGTCATTGTTGTTTGGCAGGCCAGGGCTGGATTTTAACCCACCAGCTTTGGTGTATGTGGCTGGTGCCTTAGCCTGCAAGCTACAGGTGCCAAGCCTATTTTGAATTCTTGATCTGAGACCTCACATTGACTCATTATGGTTGCTAACTAGTTTCCTCCTTTGGGGAGGTGATGGATTGCTGTTGTTTCTGGTAGATGTACATCTATGTCTTTTCATTGAAAGATTAGTAATTTAGTCTAGTCTTCTCTATCTAGTTTATTTTGTCTTGTTTTTGGATATGTTTGCTTAGAGGTTCTTGGGATTCAACCATTGAGTTTCCTTTATACCAGGTCACCTTTTTGACTAGATCAGGCTTAAGCTCAGGGATGCCTCAGTTCTTCAGCATATCCAGAGCAGTACCTTTCCTGAGTTGGGAAGTCCCATAGGGAATATACTGGCAGTGTGGTAAGACTGACTAGGCATATATGTCCAGGGGACTCATATACCATCCCTCCTACGGGGAGGATGCTGATGAAAAGCCACTTTGGGAACATTCATCTTGGCCAAGATACATGGGGTTACTAACATAAATCTCCCTTTGTCTATAGCTACCTTCAAGGGATTTTCTTTCTATAGACAATCACAATGCTCCACCTCATTCTCATATTTTCTCCTATATAAGATGGTCTTTGGGGGAATTTTTCCACATGTGTTGACTGACAGATTTGGGGAAGTATATCAGAAACACAAAATGTCAATTCTCTTATGTGCCCAGAGAATTTTACTACTCTGTGGCCCAGACGACTGTCTCATCCTCAAATGTGAGTTCTGGATTATTATCTTGCTGCTAAATATTTATTTTAGTTTTCAATGAGAGGAAGTTAAGCCAGATTACTTCCATCTGGCTATTTTGGTGATATCCTCCCTTTCTCTTATTGGGGTTCACATCCCTATCTTCCATCTGTTAGACCCTCACTGTTTCTGAGGGCTTTGAGTTTTCAAAACACACCACTCTTTACTCTCCCAAAGTAGACTTCTTACATCCCTTCATGTTGGAAAGTTTGATGTCTAGATATATTTCACATAATTCTGCCAAGTCTCCCATTCCAAAGATTAGGTTTGCAGAGTAAAATTTTTGTATGGTTCATATATTTGGTGAGTAATGGAGACTAAAAAGGAACCTCGGTCTATTGTCACCAACTTCACTCCAAACTCTCATGTTTGGGGGGAAAATCAGCATGCTATATGTGCCACAAGTGTGCTGAGCCCAGGGATAAAAATAGGTGATGGCCAGGATGGGCCCCTGAGCTGGCACCTGGAGGATTTAGCACATAGGTGTGGCAAGGACCTCATATTCAGAGTGGGGCAGGTATAGGATTTTGCTCCTTAGTGGGCACAATCACTGACTCCCCACTGGGGGTCATCATTAAGCTATGTGTGAAAGATGAACCTTGTGGGCCTTATAACATAGAACATGTCAGTGAGGAGATGAGATGTTCTCCTGAAGACCTTGTGCTAGGCCAGGCCATAAGGAAAACCTGGAGATCCATAAACTGGCCACTAACAATACAATAATAAACATCTTACACCTCTTCAGCCCAGGGAACATTTGGGCATCAATGCAGAAAATCTCAATTGACCCAAAACCACTCTGAAAGGACAAAAGTTTCTGTCCCATTTGCCAAGAGGATACTTTCAAGATGGCCAGGCTATTCAAAGTCCCACTGTTGGGGTGTCCAAAGGGAAACTTAGTAAGGCCTGTAGATATTTTTACCACTATCCTTGTAATTTGGAGGGTTACCTCAGGACTATAGCTTTATTTAAGATGCTGTTCAACATCCTACAATACAACGGAGAGCCCCCACAGCAAAGCATTTTCCAGCCCAACATGTCCACACTGCCAGCATGAGGAACCCTGATGTTCCTGCGGCCGACCCTAAGAAGTATCCAAAGTGCCAGGTGGCTGAAGGTGATGGCTCTGGCCATACACAGAGCACCCAGACAAGGGTCTGCTTAATGAGTTGTGTGGCCTTGAGCAAGTAACTGAACCACTCTGAACACTACTTTCCCCATCCTACAAAATGGAGATAACAAAACACCTTGAGACCAAGGGTAATGTCCATGATTGTGTCTAGGAAGAGGATACTGTATGAGCAGCATTCCCCAGGCCAGCAATGCCACAGGACTGACAGTAATCAAGTTCAGGCTCCACTGTCTCACACACTGAGGGCTCTCACTAAGGGAGGTACATGAAGTGTGTGGGATATGGAGAAAGTCTGGGCAGGAACCAGGTAGACTGGGTTTGATCACAGCACATTGTGCTCTGCCTGTGTGTCATGGTACAACATCCTGCCTCCTCTGGGCAGCAGCTTCTCAGTCCATTAAATAATGGAGGACGGTAGAGACCTCCAGGTATTGATATGATGCATGAATATCATTCCTGATCCTGACATAACCCACTTCCTTGAAACGCTGGGCAAGTCTTTTATGAATCCTGTGCCTCAGTTTCCTCCTTTATAAAATGGGGCTGTGGTGCTTTCACTTCCAGGTCATTGCAAACATAAATGGAACTGTTGAAAGCATAGACCCAGGACCTTACCTGCAAGGGTAGATGATTCTGGTTCTGCTACTTTACTTGATACTGACCCTGGACATGTGCCTTAACCTCTCTATGCTTTAGTGTCCTCATGTGCAAATAAAGGATGGTAGCATTGCCACCTCATAGGAATGTCATAAGAAAGCAACAAATTAATACAGGGGAGTGGTTAGTACAGTGATGGCCTACAGTTAGCACCATGTGCACTTTTGCTGTCTTTTTGATTCTTCAATGATGATGGTGTAGTAAAGTACTTGGCACAGGGTGAATCTTTAATAACCCATGATTGCGTTTACCTAGTGTTTATCAGTTGTCAGTGGGAGTCACCAGGTCACCCAACTCGGGACCAGTTACCCTGTCTCTGTCTTGCAGAACAATGCCAGCTTCTGTGTCATGGGGCATCCTCCTGCTGGTAGGCCTATGTTACCTGCTTCTCAGCTCTCAGGCTAAGGATCTTCAGAAAGATCCTGCCCAAGAGAAGCTTGCATGCCAACATGATGAGAAGATAAATCACCCTGCCTGCCAGATCTCCCACAGTGTCGCAGACATCATCCTTGAATTGTACAGAAAGTCACCCCATCCGTCAACAGACACCAATATCTTATTCTCCCCAGTAAGCATCGCAGGTGCCATTACAATGCTGTCCCTGGGGATCAAGGCTGAGAGTCGCATCAAAGTAATGAAGGGTCTGAATATCAATCACACAGAGAGGACTGAGTCTAACATCCACCAATGCTTCCGGCATGTCCTCGCAAGCCTCAACAATCAAGACAACGAGTACCAGGTGACCACCGGCAGCAGCCTTTTCATCAGCAAGGGTCTGACACTAGTGAAGGAGGTTTTGCAAGCTGCCAAGAATCTTTACCAGTTAGAAGCCATCTCCCTCAATTTCATGGACACTGAAAAGGCCCAAGAAGATATTGAAAATTATATACAGAATAAAACCCAAAGAAAAATAATGGGTTTAGATAAACGTCTTCAGAAGGACAGCACTCTTGCTCTGGTGAATTACATTTTCTTTCATGGTAAGCTAGTACCACCAGTCTGTGCTGCTAGTGCTGAAATAATCAAAACATATTCCCAAACTACTTGTTCTTAAACTTCCCTGGAAAATGTACTATAGGATGTGTCAGAACACCTAATATGGGTCCTTCAGTTTTCCACACACAAACCATAAAGTACTTTCCATGACCAAATAAGTTTGCAGAATGATGAGATCATGACAACCAAATCATAATTGTCCCTGTAGGATTTGTCATAGCTTTTATTGTCCTGATGTTTATTGGAAATCCCTGCCATGGAGAGATAAAATATGCAATGCTTCCCAAAGTATAGAGCCAGAAGAAAATGTATTGTAGTACACTACATAAAGAAAATATGTTCATGGAACATATTTCAGAAAATGTTAGTATCCTGGAGGGAGAGTATCAGCTACTTTCAGTGAATTATCTGGTTTAACTTCCTGCCTCTCCCACTTAGGTTTTGATAATGGACAAGACATTTTACCTCTTTGAGGTGCAATTTTCCTATTTTATCATGGACAAAATAATACCACGTTTTCCAGGCTTTTGTGAAGTTAATCTACTTACAAAACATGTGGTACTGTCTGTGGCACATAGTAAATGATCAGCTAATCTTGCATCTGTGCCAGCCTTCTTGGCTGAGCATTTAAAATGTCAGGATTCTGTGGTTCGCAGGAACCAGGGCATTCCAAGCCAGCTTCCACTGTCCCATTGAAATACCCAGGAGGATGTCAGTGGGAGTCAAGACCAGGGGCTACTCCCTGTACTTTGTAAATCCCTTGCTCATGAGGTAGAGAAGTATAGTGGGGAGTGCCCTGGCTGAAGTCAGCACGGGTCCAGTTCAGCTGTGGCCTTAGGGCAGGCTCTGTGCCCTCTGCAGCCCTGGTCTCCTCCTCCTGTCCCGTGAGCAAGTTGGGGTTAGGAGTCTATGAGCCACCTGCCCCTCTGACTCAACGGTGAAGTTCTCTTGGCACAGCAGAGGGGAGGCTTCCCAGGCATGTGCGCTCCGCATGTCAGTCCAGGAAACACTCCCAGGCATAGGAACCAGAATGTTTGCCCTGAGTGCTTCTGATGTTGCCCATTAGTTTTCATTAACCATCCCCACACCAGTATAAAGTCATTATAAAATCCAAATAAAAATGCTTTCACTGTGGGTCCACATTATTGCCACTTTAGTCTGAGTATATAGAAATGCTGGATCTTTCAGTCCAGAATATTCCCACAAAAGCTTTTCAGCAGCCTGAAGGTTTCATTTTGATCTCATTTTCTGTATGCTGAAGCTGAACCTGAGAGAGAAGTGTCTCACTACAAAGGTCAGAGCCCCTTTGATTTACTGCATTCCTAAACTTTTATGCCAGCACTGGCTGACGTCTACCTTCTCTTCTCTCCAGGGAGATGGACTGAAAATTATCAGCAACTGCACATTGTAAAAAAAAATTTCTATGTTGACCAGCATACTGTCATTACTGTGCCCATGATAAAATTCCTGGGTTTATTTGACCTCTACCGGGACAAGGAATTGTTCAGCTGGGTGCTGGTACAGGATTATGGAAGTAACATCATCGCCTTCTTCATCTTGCCTGATCCAGAAAAGATGCAGGACGTGGAAGAAAGACTAACACACATGAACTTTGACGAGGTCCGGAAACGCCCTGAACTGAGGTGATTCCCAAGCCAAGGGGAGGCTAAATACGTGCCCAGACATCTGAGTGTCAGGAATGAGGCACATCAGGACTGGCTAGAGGGATGGGGAGGGGGAATTCTTGGTCACTGCTGCTGTGCTTGAGCTTGTGTTCTCAGTAAGAGGCCACACCTGAGTTCATATGGCATCAGCCAGGATCTGTGAAAGGGACAGTACCCAGGGATGAAGAGGCAAAGGTCCCGGCCAGGGGGACATCTCTAGTGAAATGGACACTGTCTGTTCTCACTGTTCAGGACCCAGGGTACAGATAGCAATGTGGGCTCATGTTCTGGCACAACCAAGAATTAAGAGATGGGCTTCCAGTCAAAGGCAGCCGTGGAGTGTGGAGTTCAGGGTAGAATGTCCCTGGGTGAACAGGGGAAGAGCTCGCATGGGAAAGGCCCAGGAAAGCAAAGGCCAGAGTCTGACATCTGGGACGTGTTTGCAGAATATTCCAGTTTCTCTGTCATTTCCATCAGTGTGATTTGGTTGAGTGGCCAATAGTAAATGATACTGAGCACACACCACCAATTAGTATATGCTTGTGCATTTGTAAATATCCTGATGCCCTGCCGATCCAGTTTATTATGTACATGCTAGAACAAATGTGAAAATAACAGGAGGTGTCAGGTTAATAATACAAGTGGGAAGGAGTTTGAATGCCTCTGCTCCCTGCCAGAATTCTTCCGAGGCTCGTGCCCCAGGCTGCTGAGATGAAAGAAAGAGGTGGGGAGACTGGAACTGCTCACAGAAAGCCCCAGTACAGTCTGTTGGCTCATGTCAGACACTTTTTTTGACATCATCTTTTTCCCTAGTGAAACAACAGCTGAGGCGGTGCCTGTACCTCAGTGGGCAGGGCGTCGGCCACATACACCGAGGCTGGGGCGTTCAAGCCTGGCACGAGCCAGTTAAAGCAACAATGACAACTGCAACGACAGCAAAAAAAAAAATGGCCGGGCATTGTGGCAGGCACCTGTAGTCCCAGCTACTTGGGAGGCTGAGGCAAGAGAATCACTTAAGCCCAAGAGTTTGAGGTTTCTGTGAGCTGTGACACCACGGCGCTCTACCGAGCGTGACATAGTGAGATTCTGTCTCAAATAAATAAATAAATAAATAAATAAATAAATAAATAAATAAATAAATAAAACAATAGCTGGGCATTCATCCCGATGTAGTCATTCTTCTGTCATTCACTGAATGAATGTCATTCAGCACCTGCCACCTGGATCCTTGGTCCCCTGGGTATCATTCCCCAGGGATACTTCAGGGTGGGCATAAGGTAACCAAGGACTGCAGGTAGGATGAGACACACTTTGAGGAAGACACCTGGAATCCTTCTGGAGGGCTTCGCAGAGGAGGTGGGACTTTAGAATCTGCCAAAATAAGATGATCCTCTGATGCTGACATTCTCTGACTCCATGTGTACAGGAGCTAAAAATAGAGCGAACCGAGGCCAACTTCCCAACTTAGAGGGGAGGCCAGAGAGGACAGGGCACAAAGTATGAGAAACAGAAAACACTTTACAATGTGGTAGGTCCCAGAACAAGAGAAATGCTGTGAGACTCATCTATTTTCTTTTGTGCCTGATAGGTCTGTCAATCTATTTTTTCCCAAGTTGTCCATTTCCTTCACCTATGATCTGCATGGAGTCCTGCGCAAACTGGGCATCTCCAGTGTCTTCAACAACACAGCTAACCGTTCCAGGGTCACTAAAGAACCTCTGAAGCTGTCCATGGTGAGAAATTTTTGATGACCATGTTGTCCCTGGGTGTCTTCTTGCAGAATGTTGACTGCTGGTACAGTCTATCATGAGGCTGAGAAAAGGGCCAAAGGACACGAATCCTGACACAGGTTGAGCTGAGCATGCCCTTGATTCACCGAGACAGGGTATGGCCTGATGGCTGAGCTGGGCATGTGGCCTTCTGTGCTGCTGGCAATTGAGGGATTTCACCATAGGTTGTGTCACTGACCTTGGAGACATCTTTGCTCAGGAGCTGTCTAGACCTTGGGCCACAATTTCCCCATTTTTTTAAGAAAGAAAGGGCAGTGCTATCTAAGGATTTTCTGGCTCCTTCCACCTGTGAGCTTTACTTATTGGTAAATCACCAAGTTTGAATGAATGAGTGATTTCACCTAAAGATGTTGCTTATTTAGGTGGCTTATTTAGGAAAATTAAATGCGGCCAAAGACAAATTGCAGTTCAGGTAATGCATGTGTTATCTTGGAGTCTGGATATTGCAAAAGTCACCCTAAGAGTCCATTCCAAAGGAGCTAACATCATATACCAGAATGGAGGAGGTAGACATCAAAAGCAAGCTGATCTATCTTCTTCCTTCTGAGTTTGGTTGGATACCAAGGAGGTGAGGGATGGAGGTCAGTGAGGGAGTGACAAGGGGAGCTGACAAGATCAGCAATAGCCAGCCTCAAGGGAGAGAGAAGAGCTGTGTGTGACCAGGAGGGGGTGGTGGGCATGGACCCGGGTAGAAGCATCTCGATGGAGACAGGCCCCTATGAGCACTCCTGGGACGAGGCTGCCCTGCCTGGGATGGAGCACAGCACAGCCTCAGAACTATGTCTCTTTCTCTCCTCTCAGGCCTCACATGTGGCTGTGTTGACCATCAGCAAGCAAGAGATAAAATCTTTTGTGACCCCGCCTTTCGGAAGTTCATCATTTAATGATCCCACTATAGCATTTAACAGGCCCTTCTTAGTCGTCATTAAGGGTAATGCCAAAATTCCCCTCCTCATAGGGAAAGTGGTGAATCCCTCTGAAAGATAAGAGCCTCTCAGTCCTCCAGGCCAGGCCTCTCCCTCGGTGACATTAAAGAAGGGGTAAGCTGGTTCCTCCTCCAGTGTGACTGCAATCCCCTCCTCTGTTGTCTGAGTCTCCCTTTGCACACTGAAGTTAAAACCAGGTCACAGTGCCCTGTCTGGGGTCACTGAGTTATCCTCATGGGCACGTGCTGGGCAAGGAGGAAGGTGGCTAGACCCAAACTTACAGGTGCAGGGCCCATCTGCTTGTGGAAGAGCACGAGTGGCAGCTCAGTGCGGGTTATGAAGGGAGAGCCAGGCCCTGGCCTAAGTGCAGGTGACTGCTGGGTAATGCTGGCAAACAACTGTCCCAAGCCTCCCTGTCCTCCCTGGCAATAGGTCACAGCCTGGGTCACTTAGGCACCTTTCCCTGGCCTGCTAGGTCCAGGCCCTGAGGTGTGGGAGTCAGGTGTGCACACTTCTGTGGGTGCGTGTGTCAGCCAGAGTGAGAGGAGTCTGCTTTGCGTGTTTGTGTCTTTGTGTTTTTGCACATGTGTGGTTCTGGATCTACATATGTGTGTCTGCAGCTGGACAGGTACATGTGTTTCTGTGTGTGCATCTGAGAGTATTTGCATTACACAGAACAGAACAGGTAAGTATGGGGGGTGGAGGTCTTAAATCCCTTTGTGATCCAACAAGAATTAGTCCTTCTAAGTCGCACTGAGAACCCTGTGGTTGGAACCTGGCACTTGACTGTTATTGCCCTAAGTATCTTGACAAATGAACCATTGAGTCTGAACAAAACAGATTCTAGCCCCTGGAACAGGATCTTGGTGGAAGGAGCCCAGTGTCTTCAGGCAGTTGACATGTATTAAATGTCAACCCAGGGTCAGGCACGCTGCTAGGCACTTGGTGGGTATAAATTCACAGATTGCTGTCAATGCCTCTCTGAGGTGTGCATCAAGGAGTGAAGAACCTTGTCCTTGATGGCCACAGGACTCCCTTTCACCTATCCTTCTATCTGGTTCCGCTGGACTAAGCTGGATCAGAGAAGAACAGCAAGGCCTTCAGATGCTACCAGCCACATGGGAGACAAACACCTAGCCAGGAACATGAGCTGCCCCAGGCTGGTCTTTAGGACAGAGGATCCCTGGTCACAGAAGGACTCAGCGTTCCTATAACAGAGGAAATGGCCTGTGGGCGAGGTGGATAACAGCAAAAATGATTTTTGTCACTTTAAAATTTTCCTCACTCTTTTTGGGAACTGAGACCTGTACCCCAGATGAGCTTTTTTTAATTATCCCACTGAGGCATTTAACAAACCCTTCCTAGTCGTCATTGAGGGCAACGCCAGGACCATCAGGCTTGGGGTGGTGGTAGTCGGGAGGGGCACAAGAGTGTTTGGAGCCTGGCACTGGGCTGGGGGAGGTCCAGGTGGGCCTCCCAGGTGGGCAGAAGTCACAGCAGAGATGAAGTGATTAGAATCATTAACTATAATTTAATGACAATAGCCTAGAACTGGGGGCCCTCCCCTTAAAAGTTCTTTATTTCTGCTAATGTACAAGATAATGGCATTTTTTTAGAGAGTCCCCATCTTCCTCATTTGTAAGCAAATTAAGAAATGTCTCTTTCCTTTTCCTCAAACCATTTGTCCTCATTTCTGATGTGGCATTAAGAGCAAGTGTCGAGCTTTTGGTAATATCTCCATACCTGACCCTGGCCTATAAATACCAGAAGCCCTGACAGTGAGTGTGGGACAGCCTGTGCTGCCAGTCCAGCCCAGCAAGCCTCTCAGTAGAGTCCACACATTCTGCTCAGCAAATGTAATACTTCTTCCTCAGCTCTCTCCTGAGCTCACAGTGAGGGCTGTGAGCTTCCCTGCCTGGATTCCTGCCTCCACTTGACACAGGAGTAAACCGATGCACACAGAATCTTAGCACATCTTGGCCAGAGTCAGGATGTGAACCCAGGCAGCCAAGCATTGCCTGTCCTGCTCCACAGAGTCAGCTGGAAGGACAGAATCAAATCACTCAGAAAGCTCCCAGCATATAGTAGGTCCCACAGATGGTTAAGTGCTGATGGGTGGAACCTGTTTTGTTTTTTTTAATTATTGTTAAATCACAGCTGTGTACATTAATGCAATCAAGGGGTACAATGTGCTGGTTTCATATACAATCTGAAATATTCTCATCAAACTGCTCAAAATAGCCTTCATGGCATTTTCTTAGTTATTGTATGTAGACATTTGTATTCTGCATTTAGTAAGTTTCGCCTGTACCCATTCTAAGATACACCATAGGTGTGGCCCCACCCATTACCCTCCCTCCTGTTTTGATGACATTTCCCTCCTTCTCCTGCCCTCCCAGGCTTGGACTAACACTGTAGTCTCCTGGGTCATCACCTGTGTCTTCCCTCCACCTGCAGAGGGCAGGAAGGACTCAGCCTTGGGACAGCCTCCTTGTTCTCCAGCAGGCTCCTCCGCCCCTTATGTTTATCCATATTCCAAAGACAGTTATGTACTCTCCCTTTTGCTCTCTGGGTCCAATCCTCCTCCCCTAAGGGACCTCTGACCTTGATGTCTTGGTGTATTCATTAACTCCTCTGATGAGCTGGTGACCTCTTCTATAACCTCCTCCCTCTCTCTTATCTTGGTTCATGGCCACATGTTGTCTTCACTGGTCCCCTGACCTGTGTTTCTAGCTCTGAAGCTTATCTGATATAAAGAATAGTTAATTTCAAGGCATAAATGTAATAAATATGGATAGCCATGAATGACAGGAGAGAGTCCTCTCTGAAGGTGTGTCAAGATACTTAATTGAGTATTTACATATTCCTTAAGGAGAAGTAGGTAAACATTGGCACAGAAAGCATAAGTTAGGCAGATCACACAACGTGGAGGAAGTTAAGGGACATATATTCTAATAAGGGACCACGATGAGCTTATGATGTTTAAGGGTGAGTTCCAAGGTAAATAATGATGTTGTGATCTCTGTGTAGATCAAATATTAAAATATAAAGCATAAATTCTCTAGAAGAAAGCATGGCATGAGATAATTTATCTTTTGATTTTTCAAGTGCATAAGGCTTTTCTAAACAAGAAAGAAAACCCAGAAAACATAAAAGGACTGATATACAGTAGAACCTCTGTGACTTGACCAGTCAAGGGACTGTAACATACTGGTCAACATACAGAGGTGTTCAACATAAGGTACTTCCATTGAGTACATGTGGTGCATGTCCAGTCTATGAAAATTAGGTCAACTTAAGGAGGCTGTCAATGTACGGAGGTGGTCAACTATGGAGGTTCTACTGTGTTTCACTTTATAAAATGTACATAGTATGCCAAAAATGCCATTCAGGAGACAATCCAAGATGGCGGCCGAGTAACAGCCTCCCTCCAACAGGGCACGGTGAGTCTGGGGAGATAAAACTCCAGGCATCTCTGGCTGGTGGAATCTGCCTATAATCATCCCTTTGAGGATATAGGGAGTCAGCAAGGGACTTCTGGACCCCAAGAGGATGACAAAAACAGTGGAAAACTGGCAAGTGGTTGCGTGTGTCTGATCGACCTCATCTTGCAGGCAGCCGTCAGTAAAGCAGCAGTGAGAATGCAAACCAGAAAGGCCTTACCTGTGAACTGTTTTGGTGTTTTTGGGCTTGGCACTCAGTTGAACTGCCTTTGGGGAGAGCTTGAGCAAGAGTGTGGAGAACTTTGGTCATTATCTAGGGGCCCAGACTGAGCCACTGAGCCAGACGTAGCTAATAGTGGTCAGCTGTGGGCTGCAGGGAGCCATTGTGAGAGAATTGCCCCAGCAAACTCCACCCTCAGGGTCACAGAGCAAGGATTGAGCGAGAGCTAGTAACCTACTGACTGAGCAGCCTAAAGGCGGGGTCTGGGCTGCCTTACAGCCTTAACCCTCAGGGGCAGAGTTTTGGCACACTGCAGCCTCGGGCTGTTGCCCTGGATAGAGTGCCGTGGCGTCACAGCTCATAGCAATCTCAAACTCCTGGGCTTGGCACCACCCGGACCTCCATAAGAGCTGCCCCATGACCCCCGACCTGTGACCCGCACCCGCTGGGCCTCCACATGCCCAAACCAGGAACTGCAGGAGCCGCGCAACCCTGCATCCTCCCTCCTGTACCCTCCATCCCTCCACACTGGCCCACTCATCTGGCAAGAGACTCTGGTAGCCCTGTGCCCTCTGGAGCCCTTCTCCTGGCCAGAGACTGCTAGAGTCTTGGACTCTCTGTGCCAAAGTCACTGAGCGCCAGGCACTCCCAGAACCATTCACACCAACTCCTGCCCTGTTACTGGATCCAGGTGTATCACACTTCGGAGCTGCTTCCACAACCAGAACTCCCTGGCTGGGGCAGCCCCAGAGGAACTACACAGGGCCACTCCCTACAAAGATCCAGCAACAATAAAGTGATTCTGCTGGGGTCTAATGTTGGAGAAACACCTCCCCAACTCTGAGGATGGTCAGAAGCAATGGTGAAAAACAATCATGAGGCAAAATCAACAGAAAAACTCTGGCAATATGAATAGTCAGAGCAGATCAACTCCCCCAAGGATCAATGGGGCAGACACAGCACAAGATCCCATGCACAAAGAAATAGCTGAGATGTCAGAAATCGAATTCAACATCTGGATAGCAAATAAGATCGAATTAGAATTTTAAGCAGTAATCCAAAAGATATCTCAAGAATTCAACAAATTCAAAGACCAAATGACCAAAGATTTTGACACATAGAGACAAGAAGTTGCAGCCCCCAAAGATCTGAGAAACACAGTAGAATCCCTCAGTAACAGAATGGAACAAGCAGAAGAAAGGATTTCTGATATTGAAAATAAAGATTTCGAACGCTCCCAAACTCTCAAAGAGGAAGAGAAATGGAGGGCAAAAACAGATCACTCTCTCAGAGAGCTCTGGGATAATTCGAAGAAAACCAATAGTCTTCCTATAGGGATCCCCAAAAGCAATGAAGTGGCTTCACAAAGCATAGAGTCTCTTCTCCATGAGATTATGAAAGAGAACTTTCCAGACATACCAAGAGATTCTAATATTCAGATAATAGACAGTTTCAGAACTCCAGCATGACTCAATCCAAATAAGACATTACCCAGACACATCATAATCAACTTCAGTAAAGTTAATGTGAAGGAGAAAATTCTGAAAGCAGTCAGATGAAAGAAAACCATCACCTACAAGGTCAAGAATATTAGAATAATTTCAGATCTCTCTGCTGAAACCTTTCAAGCTAGAAGAGGATGGTCATTGACTTTTAATCTCCTAAAGCAAAATAACTTTCAACCCAGGATCCTATACCCAGCTAAAATGAGTTTCATTTATGATGGAGAAATTAAATACTTCAATGACATTCACATGTTGAAGAAATTTGCCATAACTAAACCAGCTGTCCAGGATATTCTCAGACCTATCCTCCATAAAGACCAGCGTAATCCTCCACCACAAAAGTAAACCCACCCAGAAAATTTTGATCAAATTCCAACTTCCACAGTTGCAAAAGGATTAAAAATGTCCACCGGACTCTTGAAAGGCTTATCAATATTCTCAATTAATGTGAATGGTTTAAATT
>CAUYPK010088268.1:0-16835 GCA_963574355.1 Loris lydekkerianus | reverse complement strand
CTGCAAACTAGTACAACCTTTCTGGAAGGAAGTATGGAGAAACCTCAAAGCACTCAAGCTAGACCTCCCATTTGATCCTGCAATCCCATTACTGGGCATCTACCCAGAAGGAAAAAAAATCCTTTTATCATAAGGACACTTTACTAGACTGTTTATTGCAGCTCAATTTACAATCACCAAAATGTGGAAACAGCCTAAATGCCCACCAACCCAGGAATGGATTAACAAGCTGTGGTATATGTATACCATGGAATACTATTCAGCTATTAAAAAAAATGGAGACTTTACATTTTTCGTATTAACCTGAATCGAAGTGGAAGACATTATTCTTAGTAAAGCATCACAAGAATGGAGAAACATGAATCCTATGTACTCAATTTTGATATGAGCACAATTAACGACAATTAAGGTCCTGGGGGGGGGAGAAAAAACAGAGAGAGGGAAGGAGGGAGGGGGTAGGGCCTTGGTGTGTGCCACACCTTCTGGGGGCAAGACATGATTGCAAGAGGGACTTTACCTAACAAATGCAATCAGTGTAACCTGGCTTATTGTACCCTCAATGAATCCCCAACAATAATAGTAAAAAAAAAAGTACATAGACTTCTTTTCCAGCCAAGATGGTAAAGTGGGGACTGGATTTATCCTCCCATCTGAAACAGCAATGACAACAACAAAAACCAGACTCTGTCTCTCTCTCTCTATGTATACACGTATATACATATGTGCCTGCTCCCACTAGCCAGAATGGAAAGTCTCATGATTTGTGGGGCATTGGCAGAATATACAGAGGGTCTTGACTCAGTGATAAAGAATATTTCATCTTAGACTGAGTGCTGGTCTAGTCCCACTAAAAAATCCTTAAAAGCAAGATACAAAGTGGGTCAAGATGTTGCTAAGTAATTTGACTACATCCTTGAACAAAACTACTTGTATATATACAAACAGTTTTCAAGTTTGTATATATATAACTGTATATGTATATACACACGCACACACACACACACAGTTTTCAATTCACTAAATGAATGACAGTGATCTGGAAACAAACAAACGTGGCGAGTCCTACGATTGCCTTTGGCTTGCTGCCTAGAGGGAGTTTCCAAGTTGTGATGCAAGGAGGGGAAATGCAGGGGCTCTAGCAGATGAACTTTCTGATTGAAGAAACATTGCTGAGAACCTAGGAAGACCAGAATTAGGAGAATGCCATAAAGAGAAAAATCTACAAACATCTGTGTCTTAACTCATCAAATGGTATGCTTTAAATATGTTCAGTAAAGAGATCCCCTCGAGAATTCAATTTAGTGTTGATCAATACTCATACATGTGAGGAAACTACTTCAGTCTGGGGAAAAAATCCACCCATGAGAACCAGAGGTAATAGTGTTCATGTAAGACATGGAACAGTGCCTGCTCCCACTAGCCAGAATGGAAAGTCTCATGATTTATGGGGCATTGGTAGAATATACAGAGGGTCTTGACTCAGCAATAAAGAATATTTCATCTTAGACTGAGTGCTGGTCTAGTCCCACTAAAAAATCCTTAAAAGCAAGATACAAAGTGGGTCAAGATGTTGCTAAGTAATTTGACTATATCCTTGAACAAAACCACTTTGAGACATCATCTAACTCCAGTAAGAGTAGCTCACATAACAAAATCCCCAAACTACAGATGTTGGTGTGGATGTGGAGAAAAGGGAACACTTCTGCACTACTGGTGGGAGTGCAAGCTAATACATCCCTTTTGGAAAGAAGTATGGAGAATACTCAGTGATCTAAAAGTAGACCTGCTGTTTGACCCTGCAATTCCTCTACTAGGTGTATATCCAAAAGACCAAACATCACTTTATAATGAAGACATTTGCACCAGATTGTTCATTGCAGCTCAATTCATGAAAGCTAAGTCATGGAAGAAGTCCAAGTGCCTACTGAGCCATGAATGGATTAATAAATGGTGGTATATGTATACCATGGAATATTATGCAGCCTTAAAAAAAGATGGAGACTTTACCTCTTTTACATTTATATAGATGGAGCTGGAACATATCCAACTTAGTAAAGTATCTCAAGAATGGAAGGAAAAATATTCCATGTACTCAGTACTCTTATGAAACCAATTTACAATCACTCACACTTTCATTTGAAGAATAGATCACAACTATGGCCCAGAATGAAGGAGGGAGGAGGGGAATAGGAGGGAAGGTAAGAGGTCAGATTGAGGGAGGGCAAATGGTGGGATCAGACCTATGATGCATCATGCAAGGGTACTTGTCGGATTTATTAAGTATAGAGTATAAATGTCTTAACACAATAATTAAGTAAATGAGATGAGGTTTATATTAACCAGTGTGATGTAAATGCTCCTAATTCTATATGAAATCAGCACATTGTGCCCCATACGTGCATTAATGTATACATGATCTATGCATTTATGATTTAATAAAGAAAAAATTCTCATGAAATTAAGGCTAAACTAAAAAAAAAAGAAAAGACAAAAGACGTAAAACTTTGCAGACTGAATTATCTCCATTGATCACATTCAAGAGTGAAATTCAAAAGAATTGAGGAAACTACTCATGAGAGATTCTATTCAACACACACACACTACTGTATCATCTACCAGCATATGAGCATAATTGTATCTAATTATGAGAACAAAAAATCAATTTGAGGAAGTGGTCAGCTTCCAAAGAAATCCCCCAAATTACCAAGTTATTCTATAATTTGAGGAATTATTCCATATTGAAACTGAAGTAGGGGGAAAAACTAATCTTTATGCTCATAAAATTAATAAGAAAAACCCACTCAAATTTTCTAACCAATATTTCAAAGTTCTGGTGGTTTTTCACTCTCATATTTTACCGCTCACAGTATTTTCTAATTAGGGACAATTTGTAACAAGTAAGGCAAAAACACTGACAGTGTGAGTCATGCACAATTGCTAAAAACAAATTAGATTTGTTTGGCAACTAATTTAGGGCTATTTTGATTCAAATGATGAAAATGTAAATGAAAGTTATGATTTTGTAATGAAACTGAATTTAGCATATTGGACTTTGGAAATCTTTTTTGTATGAACTACAAGGCAATAAGAGAAATTCTCTGGCAGGTTTTGTATGCATTCAGAATATTGAGTCCAGAAGATGTATCCAAATAAATGAGACCGACTTTCTGTAATATTTTTAAATTAATGATATTATAATAAAATATTGTAAAAATGAAAAAAATAATATTTACTGACATAGATGTGATAATTAGTAGAACGAGCTATTATAACTGATTACGAGCATATTCTATGTGTTCACAAAGTGAAGTAGCACCATGGGTGATATGTAGTATTGATGCTAAAAAATCTTCAAAAAGGAAGGACCAAGTTGGAGGCCTAACACACCAGATTTCATGACTTATTACAAAGCTATAATGTTCAACACAGCATGTTACTGGTGTCAAGATAAGCAAATAAGCGTAACGGACAGTCTAGAAATAGACTTTGCACAAATATGGGAAACATGTTTGACAAAGGCAAATCAGTGGAGAAAAGATAGCCTGGAATAATCTGATGGTCTGGTGCTCAACAATTGAACAACTGGATCTCTAAGTGCAAAAGTTAAACTTGAATCCATACCTCACACCATATACAACACATAAGACAAAATGGATCATGGAATTAAATGAAAAACCTAGAATTACAAATGCTCTTGAAGAAAACACAGGAAAAATCTTTTGTGACTTTGGGTAATGCAAAGATTTCTTAGATATGACACCAAAAGCATGATTCATAAAACAACAATTTGTTAAATTGGATTTCATCAAAATAAAAAACTTCTATTTCCAGAAAAGTACTATTAAGAAAATTTAAAAAAACAACTACAGACCAGCATAAAAATATAATTGTATACATGGCATTTGATAAAGAACCTCTGTCTAGACTATATGAAGAATTTTCAAAACTCAATAACCAAACAAAGAACTCAATTTTTTTAAAGGACAAAAGATTAATAGATGGCATGAATAGCCTGAAGGGAAGCCACCTGCCTGCCCTCTTCACCTTTCCTTCTCCCCTCTCCTTCCACCTTGACCAACACAGAGCAGCAGCGGCCAAAGTCGATAAAAAGGAGCTCAGCTCCATCCAACACTACGAGGCCAACCCGAAGGCAGAAGAAAAGCAGGAAGTACTTGAATTTGCTGACGAAGTACAAACTAAAATAGAGGGACTTAATGAACAAGCCGCTAGAGAGATTTGGAAAATAGAACAGAAGTATAACTCCGCCAACCACTTTCTGAGAAGAGGTCAGAATTGATTGCCAAAATCCCAGAGTTTTGGGTAACATTTGTCTGCCATCAGCCAGTGTCCTCACTGCTTGGGGAGAAGGAGGTAGAGGCATTGCATTATTTGACCAGAGTTGAAGTGATCAAATGTGAAGATAATAAATCAGCTTACAGAATAGACTTTTATTTTGATGAAAACCCTTACTTTGAAAATAAAGTTCTCTCCAAAGAATTTCATCTGGATGAGAATGGTGATGAATCTACAAAGTCCACTGAAATCAAATGGAAAGTCAAGCCAGCAGGAAGAGGACGCATCAGGAACCAAAGAGCTTCTTTACCTGGTTTACTGACCATCCTGATGCAGATCCATATGAATTAGGAGAGCTCATCAAAGAAGATATTTGTCCAAACCCATTACATTACTACTTGGCTCCTGAGCTGGAGGAGATGAAGAAGATGAGGATGAAGGTGTTAAAGGTGATGATGCAGGGAAGGAAGAACAGGCGGATAAAGATGACTAACAGAACACTGATGGATTCCAACCTCTAAAAAAATCTTCTCCAGTGCCTGGGAGCAAGTTGCAGTCTTTTTGTTTTTGAAACTCTTGTGATCAGTCGCCCTATTCTTAAGGTCTCTTTTCTCTACACCATGGTCATGGTTCGAGCTATTTCCTAGCAAAATAAGTTTTGCGATGGAAAAAGACTCTCTACCCGTTTCTGTTACAAATTCGTTTTTATCCCTTCCTGTCTCAACCAAAACTGTATGGACTTAACACTGCCGAGCTCTGTGGGGAAAAAAGAAAAACCTGCTCCCTTCGCTATGCTGGGCCCCTGTGAGTAATGCATACAATTCTAGCTTTTCCCATCTTTTCTCTGTATATTGGGCTCAGAGAGTGCACTGTGTCTCTATGTGAATATGGACAGTTAGCATTTACCAATATGTATCTGTCTACTTTTCTCTTGTTTAAAAAAAGAAAAAAAAAAACTTTAAAAAAAATGGGGTGTAATTGGTGGGACCACACCTATGGCGCATTTTACAAGGGTACATGTTAAATCTACTAAGTGTAGAATATAAATGTCTTAATAACTAAGAAAATGTGGTGAAGGCTTATTAGCCAGTTTGATGAAAGTATTTCAAATTGTATATAAAACCAGCACATTGAACCCCATAGTTGCATTAATGTACACAGCTATGATTTAACAAAAATTTTTTAAAAATGGGATATAGAAGGTCAGCAGAGGGTGGGTTTGAGATGGTTAAGTGGTTTAAGTGGGCATTTGACTTTTAAGTTGGCATGTTTAATTGGGATGTTTAATGGATATCCTTGCAATTTCAGATGACACTTTTAAAATAATTTCCTAATGATGATTTGAGCCCTCCCCCTCAAATGGGAGAAGGGGCAGAACCTGTAGGATATTATTTGGAATTGACGTTCTCTACTGTAATTTTGTTCCTGTTTATTTTTAAATTGTCTGTTTGTTTCTCTGGAAAGGAAACACGATGCTCAGTTTTAATGCTCAGTTTTAAACATTAAAAGTGTATACGTTGCTTTGTTACAATAAAACTGTGTACCCACACACACACAAAAAGATGAATAAAACCTCTTCACTAAAAATATGCAGATAAAAAATAAACATCATGACTCTTTGGGGAAATGATCATAGTGAAATGCTATGACACATCTATTAAAACGGCTAACGTGAAAAAGACTGACCATGCCAAATATCGACAAAGATGTGAAGGAATCGGAACTCTCATACATTGTTGTTGGGATGAAGAATTGTACAACCAGTTTGGGAAAAAGTTGGCAGGTTTTTAAAAACTTAAATATACACCAATCATCTCATCTAATCATTTCCTTCTTAGATATTTATTCCAAAGACATGAAGGTAAATATCCATGCAAGGCCTGGCACATGAATATTTATAGCAATTTTTTTTAATAGAAAAGCCCTGAAAGCAATTCAAATGTCCATCAACAGGTGAACAGATAAATTTTGGCACATTTATACAATGAAATACTACCCAGTTATTAAAGGCATAAACTGATAAATGTTGCAATGCCAATAAATGCTAAAATAATTATTATGAGTATAATAAGCCAGACCAAAAAATAATACATAGTGTATGATTTCCTTTATACAATATTCTGGAAAATACAAACTAATCTATAGTGAAAGAAAGGAGAGCATTGGTTGACCATAGCGGGGTGAGGCAGGGAGGGACAGGCAGGGAGGGATTTCTAAGGAACACAAGAAAACTGTCGGATGGTAGATGTGTTCTTTATTTTGATCATAGTGATGGTTCCATAGGTGTATACATATGTTATAGCTTATCATATGGTATGCTTTAAATATGTTCAATTTATTGTATCCTAATTATGCCTCAATAAAACTTTTCTTTTTTAAGTTTAAAGGAGGCTGCTCACCGTTTAAAAAGTGGTGAATATTCTGGATAATGCATGTGTTAACTAACTTAATTTAGCCAATTCACAAGGTCTACTTATTTCTAAACATCAGGTTGTATATGATAAATACTCAAAATTTTTATTTGTCCATTAAAACATAAATAAATGTTTTTAAAAATTCCTTTTAAATAACAGAAAGGATAACTGCTTGCTGACCTATTCAACAAATAAGTGAGAATGGAAATTATACAAAATAAGAAATAATGAGAAATGGATAATGACAATTGAAAAAAATAACTGAAAAGAATACTTTTTTAGGAAAACTAGGTTTACCAATATTGACTGTATCAAGATAAAATAAGCTTAGGCCGAGTGATTCTAAAATCCAAAAAACTCTTAAAATTCTAAAACAGCGGTTCTCAACCTGAGGGTCACAACCCCTTTGTAACAATGAAAATACATCCTGCATATCAGATATTTACATTACGATTCATAACAGTAGCAAAATTATACTTAGGAAGTAGCAACGAAAATAATTTTATGGTTGGGGGTCGCCCCAACATGAGGAACTGTATTAAAGGGTCGCGGCATTAGGAAGGTTGAGAACCACTGGTCTAAAAGAAAAGTGGCTCTGGATGAGATGGCCGGATGCCTGCACCATCCGCTTCTAACCTTAAGAATTCCCATGTCCCCAGAGCCATCCTCAACCTTTCTCATGGTAGCAGTGTCTATTCTTTCTGTGAACATCTCCAGGTCTTTCCTAGATATCATCTTTATTTGTTCTCCTGGTTTCAACCTTTAAAAATAAACACCTTACTGAGGCTCATGACCCTCTTTCCTTCACCAAGCACTGGCTCTTAGAACACCTGTCATCTGGCTTCCTGTCTCTGGCTTTCCAGTGATCGATCTCTCAGAAGTCGTTAGCATTTCTTTTATCTTCACAATTAAATGGAGTCCTTGTATGATTTCCTTGCTTAGTCTTTACTTTGATACTTACATTTCCTTCCCCAGCTGACTCAGGCAAGTCGCTATGCAGGTATTACATGCTCCTCGTATGTTCTTCAATATGCCCAATTTGAGGGTTCCCTTCTTGGGCTGTAGGCATGGATAACACCCTTAAATAGTACCTAATTTGGGCAGTCAAGTCCTAACTCAATTAAAACCTGTCGTGGTACTTTCTATTATGGTTGCCAGTTCAGATACACAATGCCCAGTTAAATTTAGGATTTTAGACAAACACTGACTAATTTTTTAGTATAAGTATGTCCCAAATACTGGGTGGGGTGAGGGAGTGCATCTATCATTAAAAAAACCTTGTTAATTATCTGAAATTCTAATTTAACTGAGTATTCTTTATTTTTATTTGCTAAATCTAACAACCTTATTTCTACATCATCTCTTAATTACCATCATTGAAAATGCCCTAAGTTTTCAGGCTTTTACTGAAATCTTTCATCTGTGTTATCTTCTTTAATTCTGCCATCAAAATTATGCTTTCTTCAAGCTCAGGCCTTCCTCAATCATCCCAAGCTATAGTCTCTCTTTTCTCTCCTCAGTATTGTTCTTTCCCCAAGTTCGATCCTCTGACCTGCTGTTTCTGCTGAGTCTCACTTATGACAGATCATTACTGTCGTGGTTTGAAATTTTGCTTTATGAGTTTACTTTCTTATTTTGATTTTTCTTTACAAGTCCTTCTACTTTACTCTCAGTATTGAAAGAATTCTCACCTAGTAATTTGTGCTTTGATTTGATCTGCTGAGTGCTACAGAAGGTTTTACCTACCTAGAAAGAGATTTTGTTTGTTTTTAGTCATAGAGACTTGATGTTTTAATTTTTCACAAGACAGTTTTGCTCCTCTGAAAGCCCCAGAAAAAGACATACTTCTTCATCTTTTCCCCAAGTTGGCAGACAATTTTTTTTTTCTCCATATCACTGAAGGGTTGCTATCCAGAGTCCCAGTTTTCTACAAATGATCTTGGGTCCATAGTCATAACAAGAGCAGGGCCAAGTTCATTGTCTGGTACCCAGGTGCCTGTTAAAGCTCCATCGTTCACCCATGGCCCACCTGCCAGGGCTTTTGTCCAGGTTTGATTCTCTCTGTCACCCAGGGGGGGCCCTTACTGCTCTAGTTTGAAGGTCGTTCTAGATTTTTCCATAAGAGATTTCTTTTTATCTCTTTTGGAGTCCACCAAATTGTTATATTTTATCCAGCATTTCTATGTGTTTGCAGTGGATAGATAAGGGTGGCAGCATTTGCCTTGTGCTGTTTCTCTTTGTGTAGTTGCCTGAAGACCTCAGCTAGACAGTAAGCCTCGGAGGGTAGAGATTTTCCTTAGCTATTTTAGCACAAAAATCTTCTTAGATTTAATAGATATTCCACAATTACTTGCTGGGCTCACCAATGTTTTTTGGCTGGAGATTATACGGATAAAAGCCTTTGTATGCACATTTCCCTGTGCCTAGCTCAGTACCACTTCTAACCTCCTTTTAATGGCACTGGTGTGAGTGTGTGTGTGTAGATTTGCCAGGCTGATTTCTACTTGAAGAAATCTTTCTGCATTTTTAGCAGTTTTTAACTTTTTTTCATGCCCAAATCACCGGAGGTCCATTATCCATTTCCAACTGTCATCGGCTTACCTGGTTGTCACATTGGGTGGAGGTGATGTGGATGCGACACCTTATAAAGGGACATATCAGAATCCTGGGGGAGATGTGTAGTTTTAAAATATCTTCTCCACCCACCTCCCACTATCTTGGTTGAAAATCACTGCCTTAGTCATCCAGACAAACTTCTGAAAGCACTTCTCATCTAAGCTAAAATTTCCCTGCGTTCGCTGATCATTTTACACCATTGTATGTTGGGAATAATTGGACATGAACAAGCGGTAATGCTTTCACTGGCTTCCCCAAAGCCAGGCAGAAACCTAATAGAGTAGTACAGCAGAAATAGGCCTCTGATTTCCACTTTTCTAAATGTGCCGTTAAGCACACAAACTCTTGGTCACAATACTGCATTTCTCTGGATGTCCAGCTGCAGGCATGCACTAAGTAATCTTGCAAATCATGCACATAGAAATTAACAAGCTCAATGTGTCAAGACACAGGACAGAAACTTGGATGTTTTGCTCACTTGCAGAAAAACACAATTTTAGCACATGCGATGATATCTCAGGGAAGATTTTCCTAATACTGCATGTACATTGTCTTACAGGGAAGAGATTTCCAGTGTAATGTGATGTTTAAGGTGTTAGGCAGAGCTGCTAAAAGCTCTGTTTCCTTCTGCTGTGAATAAACAGCCTAGCAGTTTGTGAAAAGGCCCCATGCCATCTGAACATATTAGTCTCCTGGCTGTCTTACTCAGACTATCTATACGCCTCCTCACAAATGCTTGCTGGCAGGATTCCCAGCCAGGAATGCCCCTCAGCCATCTGCTCTTTCTCTGGTACCCTGCCTACCCTCCCGCAGGATGGCAGCTTCTCTCCAGTTCCTGCTTATGTGTTTGCACTGCTCTAAAGGGGCAATGTAAAAAAAAAAAAAAATCCTTGTGTTTATGGCATGTGGCTGTTCTGTGTTATGATATTTCATTGCACTTTGCTGTTCTGTGTTTTCAAATTGATTCTACTTGTTGGAAACAGGCACAGATGGAATGTGGAAGGACAGGGCAGAGCTGCAAGAGCAGCTCCATGAAGGCAGTGTGGGGAAGGGGGAGGCCCTCCCTGGGATCTCTGTCCTGTCTCTGCTTTACCTGTAACTGAAGGTGCAGGTTGGAGCAGGTGAATTTCCCCTTTTTGTTTCCTTATACATTTGACCTTTGAACAACATGGGTTTAAACTGCATGGGAGTCCTATATGCAGATTTTTTTCAACCAAAATGCAGATGGAAAGTGTACTATTCTCAGGATTGAAAACCCACATAAGCATGTATGCAGAAGGTCAACTTTTCCTGTAAGCCAGTTCTGCGAGGCCCACTGCGATCTTAAATATGCATGGATTTTAGTATATGTGGTGGATTCTGAAACCCATCCCCTATATGTGCCAAGGGATGACTGTGTTTTAAATGAGGGGTTTTCCAACAAAATGAACCCTATAAAAAATGGAGGGAAATTATAGTATCTAAAATCAAATCCAAAAGATAAAAGATTGAATGCCAAAAAAAAAAAAAAAGAAAGAAAAAAAGAAAAACCTGTTTGTAATGCTGATGGAAAAGGGTTAATATTCCTAGCAAAGAGCTCCTACAAGTTGGTGAAAATTAAAAAAATATATAACCTATAAAAATAGGCAAAGAATATAAACAGGTTTCATGGAAGATGAAAAGCAAATGACCAATAAATGATAACACGTTCACAAACCGTCAGGAGAATTAAAAGTCAAAGTAACATTGGGACACTATTTTTGTGCATCTAACTAGCAAATACGGGGAGTGGGAGTAGGTAGTTACTACTAGTACTGCTAAGAATGCATGGATTCTGTTAGACACTGTAATCTGATAACTTCTATAGATTTCCCCAGCGATCTCATTCATGAGAATCTACATTATAGAAACAGAAGCAACTTTATTTGAAGATACATGTATACAGATTTTGATTGAAGACTTGGAAAAAAAGCAGAAAATAACCCGAATCTTCTTTAATAAGGAAATAGTTGAACAAAATACTCTATCAGCAGTTCTCAATTGGGAGTGATTTTGTCTCCCACCCTCACTCTCCAGGGATATCTGGCAACATCTGCAGACATTCTGATTGTCACGATGGGGGCAGAGTGTTCCTGGCGTCTAGTGTGAAGAGCCTGGGGTATCACTGAGCATCTTATAATGCATGAGACAGTCACCTCAAAGAGTTATCTGGCCCCAAATATCAATAATGCTAAGGTCAAGAAACCCACATGTGTGAGGAAGTCGAGTCCCTGAGAAAATACATTGAAAAATTTTATGAAGTAATTTATTCTATTTTCTTAAAATATAAGAAAACAACTTGAGGCAAGTGTGTCTGTACGTATGTATACATACACACACACACACACACACACACACACACACACAGAGATATATATTTGCTTAAATTGTTTTTAAAAAAGAAAGGTATTACACCAAACTAATCACCTTGCTTACCTTGGGAATGACTGGGAGAAGTGGCGTGAGAAGAAATATTTCCTTTCCCCAACACACACACAGTCTCCTGGTTCCTCTTCTACGTTGGATATATCAGAATTATGCAGGAGCTTTTGAAAATTTATATATCCTGGCCATATTCCAGAGCACTTGGATAAAATACTATTGATTCAAAAATTTAAAAAGGTTTAGAGTACCCTACCCTGCCACACACACATGAGAAATTATCCTTGGAAAAGAGGGAGCTGCATCCTGTTTAAGTCCTTACAAAGAATCTCATTCCCTGGGCCACTTTATTCTGACAGCAAAATACTGTTTGGGAGAAAATGTAGTAGCCTAAAATCTGGGAATGATGCTTATAGAGATCACCTGACAGAATCAATTAAAAAAATTAAAATTTAAAACAAGTAGGAATGAAATAACTCAGATTTAGTAATTATTCCAGGAATAGAGTGTCACATTTGCAAGTCTTGGGTGTCGTTGTGAACCAGCTTTTAAAGAAATGACTTTAAAAACACATTTTTCTTAGTAAAGTATCTCAAGAATGGAAAAACAAGAATCTAATGTCCTCAAATACTGGACATGTCTTCTGGCACCTGTCACTCCTAGGAAGCTAGGTGCATGGGAAGGTATTTTGATATTTTAAGGCCAAAAGAGCATCTGGTGATGTACCAGGCATGCTGAGAAGAGCAAATCATCCTTCAGTGCACTAAATGACACACAGGATTTAATGCTGTTGTTAGGTGTGAGGCACCAAGGACAGAGTGGGAAGCAGATGAGTGCTGTGAGTGCTGTGAGCTTCAGTCTCACAATTTAGCCTTGTTACAGCTGCAAAATTGTGTGGGATCAATGATTCCAACCTTGGTGCCTGATTATGGCCCTTGCAGAATTTTTTTTTTTTTAATTGGGGATTCATTGAGGGTACAAAGAACCAGATTGCATTGATTGCATTTGTTAGATTAAGACCCACTTATAATTGTGTCCAGCCCCCAAAATGTGTGCCACATACCATGACCCACACCCCCTCCCTTCTTCCCTCTCTCTGCTCTCCCCTTCCCCCATCACCACTGTGTACTAGGTCATTAATTGTCTTCATATCAGAATTGAAAACATAGGATTCTCACTTCTCCATTCTTCTGATGCTTTACTAAGAATAGTGTGTTCCACGTCCATCCAGGTTAAAACAAAAGGTGTAAAGTTTCCATCATTTATGTGCCTGAATGGTATTCCATGACATACATATACCAGAGCTTGTTAACCCATTCCTGGGTTGGTGGGCATTTAGGCTGTTTCCACTGCTCACAGAATTATTAATGCCTGCCTTGAAGAGTGAGGACTAGAAATGATCCAAGAATGCTTTTTTTGGGGAGGCAGAAACAAGATGGCTGACTGAAGCCAGCTTTCTCTACCTGCAAGTCTGGGCTCCAAGCACTCCCCTCCACTCTGACTCTGAGGTCTGCAGGCCTGTCTCTCAGGAGTCCAGATTCTTGGGTGATTTCTCGAGGGGTGTGGACAGGGGCTAAACTGCAGCTAGTCAGTGCTGACTTTATGGCACGGGAGTGAGGAGAGGAAGGTCAGCTGAGAGGGAACCACACCAGAGCGGTGGTGCCCTAAGGCACAGAGCAGCAGCCATCTTTTGGCAACAATAGGGCTCACTCCTGGGTATTCCAAAGCCACACCCCCTGTCTCCTTGGGCAACCAGAGGACGCCCGGCATCTACTCAGGCGGCAACCACCATGGAACTGAGCTGAGATGGAAACACAGGCCCCAGGAGGACAGGGTTGGCCTGAGGTGGTACCAGCCTGGGTGAAGCACAGGGACTAGAAACGCATGCGCAGAGCCGGGAAGTTCCCAGGGAGGGACTGACCCAGAGGACCACTTTACTGAGCCTAAGATGCACCCAACCCTCAGGGAATCATCAGCCTATAGACAAAGGAAGATAGGAGGGTAGAACTGACAGGTAACTGAATACAAACCTGCAGGAGCAAAGACAGGACCTGAGGTGCAGGCTCTCGGAATTCAAAACAGCTTCTCTTCTGCAGGGGAATTTAGCAGGAACAGAAACAAATTCCTGCAAAGTTGTTCTGTTCTGTTCTGTCAGTAACAGCAATCAGGGGTGGGGCTGGAACTGAGTGAACACCCGCCCAGCCACCATCAAGCGCCAGAGGTTGTCAGGCCTCACCTCCCCCTGCTAGATAGATGCAGAACACAGCAGCCTGGCTGAACAGAAATAGATTTCCTTGTGATTCAGGCAGCTGCAAATCCCTGGAGTATCTGTTCACTACAGGCAACTGGGTCACAGCCCTGCTGGGCTATCAGTGACTAGGTGTGACAGCGGTGCAAGGTGAAGAAGGAGGCATCAACCATCACAGACTGATCTATTTGCTGGATGGGTCCTCCTGACTCCACGGAGCACCAGAGCAAGCCATTTCAGAGTAGTCACTAGACCCCTGAGATCCAGTTGCCAGAGACCTTTTAAACTCTCCCACCTGAGACAGGCGCTGACTGAGACAATTGATTTGGACCTTTTGAACCGAGCCAATCACCTTATGACTATTCAGGTGGTGCCTTGGGTGTGTGGTGGTAGGAAGGTTTGATTTTCCTTTTCCAATTTTTGCCTGTGGGGGGAGCAGAGTGACATAATTGTTGGTATTTCTGCACAGCTGAGACTTCAACCCAGAGTAACTGTTTCACTAGGGTCAAACAGAGACCAGCTGAAAACAAGACAGAACCACTTAGCCCCACACCAAACAGGTTCCCAGTTTCTCAGGCCTTGCCACTGTACAGATACTTGACAAAGTTCCAGGGGAAAAATCAAAGGGTATAAAATAATCACAGGGTGGAATCAGCAGAAAAACTCTGGTAACATGAATAACCAGAATAGATCAACCCCCCCAAGGAAAGATGTGGCAGATGTAACTGAAGATCCCATGCATAAACAGCTGGCCGAGATGTCAGAAATCGAATTCAGAATTTGGATTGCAAACAAGATTAATAGAATGGAGGAAAATTTGGAATTAGAAATTCAAAGATGATTCAAAAGTCAGAATTAGAAATTCGAGGAGAAATTGAAAAGTTGTCTCAGGAATTTAAAAATTTAAAAACAAAACCACCAAAGACTTAGACACACTGACGTAAGAATTTGCAGCCCTCAAAGTTCTGAAAAATACAGTAGAATCCCTCAGTAACAGAGTGGAGCAAGCAGAAGAAAGGATTTCTGACATTGAAGACGAAGCCTTTGGACGCTCCCAAACTACCAAAGAGGAAGAGAAATTGAGAGCAAAAACAGATCATTCTCTCAGAGAGCTCTGGGATAATTCGAACAAGGCTAATATCCGCCTCATTGAAATGCCTGAAAGTGATTAAGTGGCCTCGCGAGGCACAGAGACCCTTCTCCATGAAATTATGAAAGAGAATTTTCCAGACATGCCAAGAGATTCTGAAATTCAGATAGCAGACAGTTTTAGAACCCCAGCACAACTCAATCTGAAAAGACATCCCCCAGGCATATCATAATTAACTTCACTAAAGTTAATATGAAGGAGAAAATTCTGAAAGCAGCCAGACATAAGAAATCCATTATCTACAAAGCGAAGAATATTAGAATGACTGAAGATCTCTCTGCTGAAACTTTTCAAGCCAGAAGACAGTGGTCATCGACTTTTAATCTCCTAAAGCAAAATAACTTTAAACCTTGGATCCTATATCCAGCTAAATGGAGTTTCATTTATGATGGAGAAATTAAATACTTTAATGACATATGTTTAAGAAATTTGCCATAATCAAACCAGCTCTTCAGGATATTCTCAGACCTATCTTCCATAATGACCAATCCAATCCTATACCACAAAAGTAAACTCACTCAGAAACTTTTGATCAAACTCCAACTTCCTCAGTGGTGAAGGGATTAAAAATGTCCACTGGAATTTCAAAAAACTCAATACCCAAAATTTTACCAGAATTATCAATATTCTCCATTAATGTGAATGGCTTAAACTGTTCTCTAAAGAGGAACAGGTTAGCTGACTGGATACAAAAACTCAGGCCAGATATTTGGTGCATACAATAGTCACATCTTACCTTAAAAGATAAATATAGACTCAGGGTGAAAGGATGGTCATCCATATTTCAGGCAAATGGTAATCAGAAAAAAGCAGGTGTTGCCATTCTATTTGCAGACACAATAGGCTTTAAACCAACAAAAGTAAAGAAGGTTAAGAATGGTCAATTCATATTTGTTAAGGGTAATACTCAATAGGATGAGATTTCAATTATTAATATTTATGCACCCAACCAGAATGCACCTCAGTTTATAAGAGAAACTCTAACAGACATGAGCAACTTGATTTCCTCCAGCTCCGTAATAGTTAGAGATTTCAACACTCCTTTGGCAATGTTGGATCAATCCCCCAATAAGAAGCTGAGCAAAAAACTTTTAGATTTAAACCTAACCATCCAACATTTAGATTTAGCAGACATCTACAGAACATTTCATCCCAACTAAACTGAATACACATACTTCTCATCAGCCCACAGAACATACTCCAAAATCGATCACATCTTAGGTTACAAGTCTAACCTCAGCAAATTTAAAGAAATAGAAATTATTCCTTGCATCTTCTTGGACCACCATGGAATAAAAGTTGAACTCAGTTACAACAGGAATCTGCATACTCATACAAAAACATGGAAGTTAAATAACCTTATGCTGAAGGATAGCTGGGTCATAGATGAGATTAAGAAGGAAATTGCCAATTTTTTGGAACAAAATGACAATGAAGACATGAATTATCAGAACCTCTGGGATACTACAAAGGCAGTTCTAAGAGGGAAATATATAGCACTGCAAGCCTTCCTCAAGAGAACAGAAAGAGAGGAAGTTAACAACTTAATGGGATATCTCAAGCAACTGGAAAAGGAAGAACATTCCAACCCCAAGCCCAGTAGAAGAAAAGAAATAACTAAAATTAGAGCACAATTAAATGAAATTGAAAACAAAAGAATTATACAACAGATCAGTAAATCAACAAGTTGGTTTTTTGAAAAGGTCAATAAAAT
>CAUYPK010088266.1:0-56278 GCA_963574355.1 Loris lydekkerianus | reverse complement strand
CCTTTTCTCCACATCCACGCCAACATCTCTGGTCTTATTGTCTTAACACAATAACTAAGAAAATGCCAGGAATGCTATGTTAACCAGTGTGATGAAAATGTGTCGAACTGTTTATAAAACCAGTGCATGTTGCCCCATGATTGCATTAATGTACACAGCTATGATCTAATACTAATTTAAAAAAATTATGATTTAAGCTATGAATTAGAATTTGTTTGCGTAAGAGTGAGTGGCTAGGTGGGTCCTTAAGCTTAGGGGGTAAACAAAGGGTGGCTTTTTAAAAGAGATGACCCTTAAGCTGAAATCTGTATAGTAGGGAGAACGCACATATAAATCCCAGGGGAATTTCAGACCAAATGGAAAGATTTGTGCAAAGGTCCTAGGGTAGAAACAGGCCTGGAAAACTTCAGGAGCCAAGAACATGCCAGTGTGGTTGGGTTTTTTTGGGAGACAGGGATAGCAGCTGTGTGAGACAAGGTTGGGAGGAGAGTAGGAAGTGATCCTCTAGGGTAGGTCTCTCAGCCTGGTCACTGCTGACGTTGAAGCTGGGTGATGCCCTGCACTGGAGACTGTCCCATTGTAGGGTGCTCGGCAGTGTCCCTGGTGCCCACCTACCCGATGCTGGAACACAGCATTCCCCCAGTTTTGTGACAACACTAATGTCTCTAGACCAGAGGTTCTCAACCCATGGGTCGCGACCCACAGGAACTGTATTAAAAGGCCACGGCATTAGGAAGGTTGAGCACCACTGGTCTAGACATTGCCAAATATCCCCTCCAAATGTAACAAAATCTATCCTCAATCAAGGGCCACTGAAATTGGCCTTGCAAGAAGTTTGGATTTTATTCTAGGTTCCCTGAAAAGGCACTGGGAGCTATAAGCAAGAGAGTATCATGATTAGATTTACACTTTTAATTTATTTATTTGTTCGTTCATTCATTCATTCATTTATTTTTGAAACAGAGTCTTACTCTTTCACCCTGGGCAGAGTACCCTGACATCATGGCTCATAGCAACCTCGAGTTCCTAGGCTCAAGAGATCCTCTTGCTTCAGCCTTCCTAAGTAGCTGGGACTATCGGCACCCCCAATTACACCTGGCTAATTTTTCTATTTTTAGTAGAGATGGGGTCCGGATCTTGCTCAAACTGGTCTTGAACTCCCGAGCTTGAACCTGCCTCGGCCTCCCAGAGTGCTAGGATTACAGGTGTGAGCCACCACAGGGGGCATGATTTACACTTTTAAAGGATCACTCTATCTAAGAACAGGTGGATTGCAGGACAGTAAACATAGCAGGTTATAAAGTTAATTTCCCAGAGAGAGGTCATAATGCCTGGCTAGAAGGTGGTAGACATGAAAACAAAGTCCTGTAGGCTGACATGTTTCAGCAGAACTTATTTAGGAACCAGATGGGTGGGCGGGGAAGGAAGGAGGAGATGAAGTACAATTCCTAGACTTTTTTAAAAAATAAATAAAATACCCTCCTATCCTCAAAAAGCTCACACTGAAGGGCAGGAAAACACACACATATATTGCACTCATTATAATGTACTCTAATAAATGCAGGTACAAAATGTTTTGGCAGTTCTGAGAAAAGGGTGAATAATTCTTTCAGAGAAAGTCAGGGAAGATTGCTCAGAGGCTGTAAAAGCTTTTAAAGAGTAAGTCGGATTTTTCTAAGTGGAGAAGGAGCTCAAGTTCCTGGGCTGTAATAAGAGGAAGCCCATAGGAGATAATCCGTCTTCAATAATTCACACTGCTGTCAAGGAAAATTATGCCCAGATTGGCTGTCCTGTGTCGTGGACAGAGAGTGAAGGTGAATTGTCTAGGTCATTGTCTTTGAAAATACTTTTTTGAAAAAAATGTGTGGGCCCAAATAACTTTTTACTGGTTAACTCTTAAGTGTTTAAGATGTTTGCAAGTATTTTAACTTAAAAGATGACACTGAGTCTTATTTTGTTTTTAGTGAATTTCAAAGAAGCATATTTAGTAAGAAGAATATTTACATGGTATTTCTAGGTAATTGTTTCTTTTCTGGACTAAAAAGTACCTTAAATACATCAAATCCCATAATTTATTAATACTAATATAATTTAATGAAGAAACTGGATTTACCACTATTTGTACTTCTGGAATAATCATTACTGTTTTTATTTGTGTAAAGTGAAGTTAAATGTCCCCATAATCTGTGCCATCTATAAGGTCGAAGTATTATGTATGATTCTGATGGGGTCTGGTAACACCCCCTTTTCTCTACTCCCAACACTGAGGGCTAACAGACTCCTCCAACGGGACACAGACTGTGACTCAGCGGAGGCAGTGTCCCATAAATACTTGGGAGCGCTCCAGATTGGGACCTTGAGAACGAGATCGTATGCTAAATTCCATCCTTTCTTTGCACAGATTAAAAAGCATCCCTCAATTTGACAAGAAAATTGGATAATAAATTAGCTGTTTACACTTTAGTAAATATATGCACAATTGAAGCTACACGTCACGGAGCATATTTTTTATTGGATGAAACACCAGATGAGGGATAAACCACATGACCCATGTTCTTCTGCCGTGGAGGAACAATGATCTGGGGGCTTTTGTAATTGCTTGTTTTCAGATGCTCACTAAATCAGGTGTGCGACTCCTGTCTTGTGTTTTTAAGGGTGCTGAGCAGTGGACCAGCACACAACTGAGCGAGGACATGGGAGTAAATTGAGCACTCTTTCTCGCTCACACTTTTCTTTGAGATTTGTGTTTGGGAGGCTTTCACTCTGGGTACGTTTTGCAGCCAAATGCAGTTTGCTTTTTGACTAATGGAGTTGAGATGAATTTTATCCTTCCATATGTAGATGCAGAAATGTCACTTTTTTTTTTTTTTCATTTTTCTAAATCAAACTAAATGACTCTGAGCACACTGTTGCCAAGATTTTAAGAGACTATCACAACTATGCGTATGAAGAACAGGGGAGACCTTGTTATCCTCTTATATAGGGTGTAGACATTCATCAGTAGGGTTTATGGATGCTTGGGATGTAGGGAAGGACTGCTAGACTTTGGGATACCTGGCCCAATCCATTTGGAAAGGGACCACTTTGCTAATTCCATGCCATACTTAGGACAAGAAATCATGTGTTGAAATCCTCAAAGTCCCACTGAAAGCCCCTTCACCCAAATCCATGGGTCAGTTCCCTTTCAATCTTGGGGTATCCCCCCCCCAGAACTCACTGCTTCTGCCAAACGCTTTCTGTTCATTTCATCTCCTCCCATCTTCTCCGACTGACTATCTTCGGATCTCTCATAGTCCCTGCTAACTGTGTCTTTGAATACACAACACTGTCCTCTTTGGGGCTCTGGGAAGGAAATGGTCACATTTTACTTACCTCATCCTGGGACATTAGAGGTCTAGAGATTTTGGGGTTGACCACTTGATCGATCATTTAAACTGGAGGAAAAGGGGGATCATTTTAATAACTATGTTCAGAAACCAGCATGACTGGAACTGTCCCAGACACACTGGGAATTGTGATCTCCTTGTGTAAGGGAAGAAGAAAAAAAGTGGGAGAGGTAGGCTGTTCTGTTTCCGACAAGAATCTTGGAAAGCGTTTTCATGTTGGAAACTATTTTGAAGAACGTACTAAATTGTTACTCCGTCTTAGCAACACGCAAGGCATCATGTGACATACACATCCGTGACAGGGCATCTCAACCGCTCTGAACGGGGCACCCAGGCTCCACACCTTGACCGTGAATTTGGGAGATTCTGAGTTCAAATCGGACTCAGATGTCGACTTGCTGTTTGACCTTGAGCAATCTGCTTAATTTCATAGTGTTTGTTTGCTCATCTGAAAACAAAAGGGATAATGCTGATCCAGGCATATTGTGGAGATTAATTAGTTTCTGAAGTGCTGAGATCAACAGATGAAAGGCTTTGAGTGGAAATTATTTTGTTTTTAAAGGAATAATCGATGCATGTGAATAAAAGAGAACTTACTGAACTGAATTACTGGCACTTGGCTGCTGGTGGGAGTTGGGGAAGAAAGATTATTTCTTCTTGCAAAGAACCTTAAATTCACCCCAAAAATAGCAATGGGAAAATTGCTTTTTTTTTTTTTTTTTGTGGTTCTGAAAGGAAGAGAAATTATGCAGAGGAAAAGAACAAGAATAAAAGGAGAATATATGCCGTTAAGACACATTTCAAAGTAACTTCCCAGGATAAACCATCAGATATCTAAAAAACAAAAATTCCCCTGCCATTCCTCTGTGAGTATGTCATCAGCCACATGCTTGTAAACAAAAATGGCTCAGCCATAATCCCCAAAGAGACGTAATGGCCCATATGTCCTTGGTGAAAAGACCAGGTTAAGAATGAGAAACCAGGGTTGCTTCCATGTCGTGGCAATTGTGAACTGAGTTGCAATAAACATTCTGGTGCAAATGTCCTTGTGGTCAAATGATTTTTGTTCTTCTAGGTAGACACCTAGTAATGGGAACCCAAGTGCCCATCATCCCACGAATGGATTAACAAACTGTGGCACATGTAAACTATGGTGTACTATTCAGCCATAAGAAAAGATGAAGAATTTACATCTTTATGTTTACCTGGATCGAGTTGAAACACATTCTTCTTAAAGTATCTCAAAAATGAGAAAAAAAAAATATCCAATGTACTCAAGTATAGTCTTGGGGGGGGGAGGAGAAGGGGGCGATGATTGGTGGGATCTCACCTAATGTGCACACCGTGAGGGTGCTCAGCACGGCCCCTGGGTGACAGGCTCAACTATAACTTGAACTTTAGAATTGAAAATAATGTAACCGAAACATTTGTACCCTCGTATCAGCCAGGGCACTCTACTGAGGGCAACAAAATGAAACTATCTCAAAATCCATCAATCAATCGCCTTGGTATACTTGGTCTTTTCTCAAATATATACTATTGCTACCCTGGATGTGCAGATAAAGAAAATATAAATCAGGAAGACTAAATGTCCAGTCAATGGCCATTTGGTTAATTCTAAGGCAGTATTCTGATTTTGAGATTACGATTCAGAAGACTCTGGTTATTACACTGTAATGGAAATCTCTTAAGGATATATTGGTATCCAGATGGCATATGGAAATGAAGTATTTTCTAAGGCTTATCGAAGAATTTGAATGAAGAAAAGATTATTTCCAAAGAAAATAAAATTTTCTGACTTTTAAACTAATACATTTTTGTCATAGACATGGCAGTAAATGCTAACAAAGTAGGATTTCAAAATTCACTCGAGTCACCCAAGTCAAATGAAAACTCTGGCAAAACTATTAATGTGTTATATTTCTTCTCAGTCTCTTATTCATGCACTTTAATAATATTGTATAGCCAGGAGTGGTGGCTCATGCCTGTAATGCTAACACTCTAGGAGGCTGGGGCAGGTGGATTGCTTGAGCTCACGGTTTTGAGACCAGCCTGAGCAAGAGCGTGACCCCATCTCTAAAACTAGCCAGGCATTGTGGCAGGTGCCTGTAGTCCCAGCTACTAGGTAGGCTGAGGCAAGAGGATCACTTGAGGCCAAGAGTTTGAGGTTGCGGTGAGCTATGACACCATGGCCCTCTGTGGAGAGTGACAAAGTGAGACTCTGTCTCAAAAAAAAAAAAAAAAAATATATACATATATATATATATATATATATATATATATATATATATATATATATGTATGTATATGTGTATATATGTGTGTGTGTGTGTGTGTGTGTGTGTATATATATGGAGTATGGTCATGTTATTCAAAATAATTTCTAAACATAGTTTTAATGGCTTCATAAGTTTCTACTTTGTGGCTATGGTGTGATCATGAGCTTGGCCTTTTCTTCATTTTCTTATTTAGATTGCTCAGCTTTTTACTTTTATAACGAACTCAGGAATGAATACTTTTGTGTGGAAAACATAACCATACATAAATTTATTACTTTACTAGAGATTCATCGACTTTGGATTACTGTGTTGAGGGAAGTGAGTATTGAAATGTTCTTTGTGTATAATATCAAACTGCTTTTTGAAGTGCACTAAAGTTTTTGCTAGTGATACATATGTTCATCATCTTGATTATGGTGATAATTTCTTATTTTGAGGTCTGACAGTTAAGTTTACAAACTTATCCTGAAAAGGTGCCACATACCTCATTGCTGAATAACACTAGGTTCTTTCAAAACAATTTTGCGACTGTTTTTCTGGAATGGCCATCAGAGATGTCATCATATTACCTTTGATATCCTGAATGTTATCAAATGTCTTTCTTTCAATATTTTCTTTATCTTCAGGTAAAGGAAAAAGTCATTGGTGCCAGATCAGGTGAGTAGAAAGGGTGTTCTAATACAGTTACTTGTCTGCTGGCTAAAAACTGCCTCACAGACAGTGCTGTGTAGGCTGGTGCATTGTCGTGATGCAAGAGCTACACCTTTTTCATGCCAAGATTTCCAGTTAAGATTTTCCTAACTTTTTCTCTGTCAGTGTTTACTTGGTCTGCTATACTTCTCACAGTCAACTGATGACATATAATTTCATAAATTTTTACAATGTTTTCATCATTTCTACTTGTTACTGGCTGCCCTGACATCACTGCATCAGTGATGTTTTCTCTCCCCTCAGAAAAAAATGTTTAATTCAGTGTACACTGCCATTTTCTTCATGGCCTTATCCTCAGATACTTGGACTGACCTATACCTGTTTTCCACTCTTGCCAAGTTTAACAAGAAATTTAATGTTTGCACTTGGCTCTGGTTTAAGTCTCAACATTCTCGCAATGGCACAAAACACACGGAAGAACAACAAGGAACATAACTCAGTCACTCAGCAAGACCCCGCCACATGCTAACATGAATGGAGCTATGAGCACTGATATGTCAAGGTTAGGAAACAGCCCCAAGCTGTTTGTACAGTGCTGCCAACTTAAGCACACAGTGGCAAATTCACAGACTTAATGATCAGACCTCTGTATATGCCTACGAGCATATTCATAATAATAGTACATATAATACATATCAAATTATATACCTTAAATATATATACCTTAAATGTCAATATGCCAATGATATCTCAATAAAGCTGTTCAAAATAGTACTAATAGGCTCAGCTCAGCATCCATAGCTCAGTGGTTATGGTGCCAGCCACAAACACGGAGGCTGGCAGGTTCAAACCTGTCCCGTGCCTGCTAAACAATAGTGACAACTACAACAACAACAAAAAATAGCAGGGCGTTGTGGCGGCACCTGTAGTCCCAGCTACTTGGGAGGCTGAGGCAACTCACTTAAGCCCAAGAGTTTGAGCTTGCTGTGAGTTATGCTGCCACAGCACTCTACCAAGGGTGACATAATGAAGCTCTGTCACAAAAAAACACACACACAAAAAAACAAAAACAAAAACAAAAGCCAAAATAGTACTAACAGCTTTATCATGGCGATAATAGAGTACCTTGTTTTGGACTAATCCTCTCATAGAGAACAATTATAAATTCTAGATAAAATATTTAAAAATCACCTCCTATTTGATGGTACTTTACAGCAATTGTAAATAGGCTAAAATTGAAGGGCAGTTGAACTTTAAGTGACTTCCAGTAGCCAAATCTGGAAGAATTCAAGTATCAAAATGAAAGTAATAGCAGGAGATTAAAACCCAACATTGAAATGCAAATACACAAGTAGATATTGATTTAAGTCAACAGATAAATAAATAAGGGTGAAAAAGAGAATTTTCTTCCTATATCATATAAACTTTACTACCAATTTATGGGCATAATTCAAGCCTTTGAAACCTTATAGAAACCTCACTGGCATGGTATGGTCTGTCTGTGGTCATTTTAAAGACTATGCTAATTTGAAGAGCTGAAATTATCTTTTATTTGGATTTACAAGGCTTTTGGTAATTAGTGGGTGGCAACTTTTAGCCATATGTTTATCATATATTTTTAAAGTCTGACTTTTTTTGATCATCTAATAATTTTTATTTATCCCTTACCTATTTCTCATTCCACATACAAATATGCGTAAACCACTGTTGCTGTGTCCAGAGTGGACCCCTTGTTCATAGAAATGAGGAGGGATGAACTGACCATCGAGGTTTAAGGAAAAGATACAGCTTTTTAAAAATAGGAAATGACTATTTCTTGAGCAGCTGTTCTGTTGCTGGGATCCCCTTGATTCATACCTGATAAACTGTGAGGGAGGAGCTATTGTTCCAGTCTTACTGATAAGGCAAAAAAAAAAAAAAAAGAAAAAGAAAAAAACCACTCAGAGAGGTTAAGATCATACCGAGGTCACTACAAAAGTTTTGTGACAGATCGTGTTATGATCCATTCTTTCACTTCCAAGAAACACAGTCCCTTTCTGATTCACCTGTGCAAAGTTTCAAAGTTGCTGAGCTGATCAGTGTTGCTAGGAAGTCTGCACGGATTTTATGTTTCTCGATTTTTGTGTATCTCAAAACTTTTGTAATGATGTCACCATCTGACTGATCATTATGGCTGCAGCAGACTAGCGGACTTGTAAAAATGTGCCACTGGCCCAGTCCTTTCTGCCCTTGTCTAATAGTAGGGCAATGGGGAGAGGTCAAAAGTTATGGTGGCAGGAGAAGGGACTGAGAAAATAGCATTTGCTTCCGAATCTTCTCCTGAAAAAATAAAATGTAATGCATGGATTCATTCACTTATTCATTCTACAAACATTCATTCCCACCTGCTGGCAGAGCCAGCTTAGCAACCTTCCCAAAGGCAACTAAAATCTCATCCTTTGTTATAGTAAGTTAGGAGAAAATAAAATGAACATGGATATATAGGTTTTTTTTTTTTTTTTTTTTTTTTTACCCAAACAAAACAAAAACGAACAGATTTGCTTTCCTTTTCCTTTCAAATTTTTTTTTTATTTTTTAATGTACTTTCATTGAAATTCAATCCATACCTACTGAAGGGTGGTTGAAATAATAAATATAGTCTTTTTCTCCAAATTGTACCCAAATGAAAGCAAAGTACTGCTTTCTGCTTCAGGAATGTTCCGTCCTGCCCTTGACCTATATATTCACACTGGGTAACTGTCCTTTGCTTCACCCACACACGATCTGCACAATATTTACATGAACACACAAATACTTTAATGATGAGTAGCACCTGTGCATTTAGAAAACACAGTTTGAAGAATATATTACATTAAAATTGTTGGACGCTAGATGTACATTTTTAATATCTAATATTATTGCTTCTGGCTTCCACGTAGGTTATAGCCACTTTTGCTTACATATCAATTCTGGAACCTGTAAGGACATGTGTGTAGAAGTTAAGTCTAAGCAAGCTATGATTATGATTGAAGCAGAAAGTGAAATGTAAACACTCATCAGCAGGCATGTCTTTTGGTGGATTAACATAGCACATTTTTCAAAGTTCAGCCCTTGCTTTCACAATTTTGTCTGCTTATTTGTTTGTTGATGTGCTTATTTAATTTATAGGTTAGAGGTATATGTGATGGGACAACCTGTCACATTAAAAGCTTTAGTGCTGGAGTCACAAAGAGGACTGACCGAGGTGGTTACTATAGTTGCAAAAGTCTCACCTGGGGGAGGGTTAGAAATACTTTTAACAAGACACTCGGGCTGTTGGTAGGTGTTTAAAATTTTAGAAGCCCTATGTCTGTTTACCCCAGCTTTCAAAGCCAAACCTGGCACCCAAGAGTTATGAACTCAGTGTAATCAGTTGTGTCTTGCTTTAGCTAATCTCCTGATGGGCCCAATAATAGATTTCTAATTATTGAACTCTTGAATGTGTCTGGAGAGGACACAGGAGGGAAGGGAGGCCTAGAGCTCTGTAGACACTGACTTGGGTGTGTCTCTTCAACATGCTGAAGCCCTAACCCCAAATGGAACTCTCTTTGGAGGTGAGGCTTTTAAGAGATGATTCTGCAAAGGGACTTGTGTCTCTGATGAGTTTCTCAGGTTGGCTGTTATTACCACATAAAAGGCCTCTGATTTGTGGACGTTAATTTAATGCCCTGAGACATTACTGTAGTTCTTGATCACTTCCAGGAGTCTTGTGGTTGAGTCTCTGGAGTTCTCTAAGTATAAGATCATATCATCAGCAAAGAGCAAGAGTTTGATTTCCTCTGCCTCAATTGCAACAACAAGAATGAACAAATAGGACTTAATTAAAGTGAAAAGTTTCTGCACAACTAAGAACACAACCATCAAAGCAAGTAGACAACCTTCAGAAAGGGAAAAGATGTTTGCATGTTATGAGTCTGACAAAGGGTTGATAACTAGAATCTATACAGAATTCAAATTAATCAACAAAAAATAACCAACAATCTCATCTATCACTGGGCAAGAGAAAGGAACAGAATCTCCTCTGAGGAAGACAGATGAATGGGTAACAAACACGTGAAAAAAGGCTCATAGTTCCTAATCATCAGAGAAATGCAAATCAAAACCACACTGAGATATCACCTAACCCCAGGAAGATCAGCCCACATCACAAACTCCCAAAGCTGCAGATGCTGGCACAGATGTGAAGAGAGGGGCACGCTTCTGCATTGTTGGTGGGACCACAAAGTAATACAACCCCTTTGGAAAGAAGTATGGAGAATCCTCAAAGAACTCAAATTAGACCTCCTATTTGACCCTGCAATCTCCCTACTAGGCATCTACCCCAGAAGAAAACAAAATCATTTTATCATAAGAACATTCGCACTAGATTGTTTATTGCAGCTCAATTTACAATTGCCAAGATGTGGAAACAACGTAAATGCCCACCAACCCAGGAATGGATTAACAAACTGTGGTATATGCACACCATTTTATTCAGCAATAAAAAAAATGATGACTTTACATCTTTTGTGTTAACCTGGATCGAGTTTAAACACTTTTTTCTCAGTAAAATGTCACAAGAATGGAAAAGCCAGAATCCAGGATACTCAATATTAATATGAAGCCAGTAGTTGAACTAATTCACACCCACATAGTAGAAAAACTCATTTCAAGTTGTGGGGAGGGAGGGCACGAAGAGGGGGAGCAGAGGAGGGAGATTTGGGGGTGCTCCCATGGAATGGGCACAACATAGGGGTGTATGGCACACCTTTTGACAAATTCGAATATTGTGATTTGGTTGTGTATACCATCCCATTAACCTGAAATGTTAAAAAAGAGATAATTTTGGTTAAAGGAGTTTGTAATCCAGTAGGATTCATGGCCTTACCAGAGGAAGAAGAGTGACATGGTGAGGACGCCGTCTGTAAACCAGCAAGAGGCCTCTTACGGGGGCCCAACTGTGCTGGCACCAGGATGTCAAACTTCCAGCCTCCGGAACTGTGAGAAGTAAATTCAACGTACATAGTCTACCCGGTCAGCCCTCTGCATCCATGGCATCAACTAATTGTGGATTGATAATGTTTTTAAAAATATTGTGTCTGTTCTAGACATCAGATTTTTCTTCTTGTCATTATTCCCTCAACAATATAGTATAACAACTATTATATATACATAGCATTTGCATTGCATTAGGTATTATAAGTCACCTAGCCGTGATTTCAAGTATATAGGAAGGTGCGTGTAGGTTGTATGTAGATATTACACAACTTTATAAAAGGACTTGAATACGTGTGGATTTTGGCATCTGTGGGGAAGGGGGTCCAGGAACCAATTCCTACAGATAGGGAAGGGCGGCTGTAGTATTTGATGACAGCAGCCCAATGTAGTCAAAGACAGTGCAGTGACAGATGCTGGCTTCCCCTTAAGTGACGTGGCTCCGAAAGGAGAGTTGGTAAATGGTACATGCCTGTGGTCTCCTGTTCGTAACAACTCGCATCAGGGTGATTTGTCGTGGGGTATTTGTTGATCCTTTTCCTTGCGTTTGCTTGGTGAAGAACAATAGTCCCAGTTTTCTTGGGACTGGAGGTTTTCAGGGATGTGGGGCCTTCAAGCATGAAACCGAAAGAGAATACCAGGCAGCAGAATCACCCTATTCCCTGATTGTTTCCTGAGCTTGAGGTCGTAGCTGCCCTCTGGAGCGTCACATTGCTGCAAAGAAGAGCAGATCCTGTCAGCATCTGGCAGGGATGTGAAGAGTTTAGAGCAAGGTGACTCCCAGATGGGGCTCCTGGAATAGCTTAACCTTGGTGGATCCCTGCCATGGAAGGGTGAATCTTGGCTCTCCTGGGTTGAAGGGAACTCGGCCCTGGTGGAGGGAATCCCAGGTGCATTCTGCTCTATCCTAAATCAGACTTTACAGCCTCAGGCTAAATCTAGAAAGAGCAATGAAGGTGGGGCATAAGTCAGCTGCTAAATATTGAAGCTCACACACTAGTGGCTTCCTGTGAGTATAATATGCTCATGTTTTAATAGAAAACTTACTGTAAACTTAGTGGTTTACGCTATAACAGAGAAGTGTCTACTATTTCTATAAATACTATTAAGAATCTTCTGATGTGTCTGTTTTCCTATCACACGAGAGCAGATGGCTGGGTTTTCATCATATTTACAGGGTGTTTTGAGGACGGGCTGTGAATCCTCTGGAGAATTTGATTTGGAGGCTCAATTAGCCGTGATAGGTTAGGTTATGCCATAGTAACAAATCCACTCCCAAAGCTCTGGAGCTTCACCCACCCAAGGGGTGGCTTGTCAGGGGTTCTGCGCCAAATACTGCCTCAGGGATTCAGGCTGGGAAGACTCCGCCGTTTTCATGAGCGGATCATCTGAAATACACTGCTCCCTTTGTCATCATGACAGGAAAGAACCGTGGAGAACCTGTGTCCCAGCTGATCCATCCTTAGGTTGAAAGTGAGGCTGCCTGGTCAGAACTGGTCACGTGGCCCCGTCTGACACAGGAGGCTGGGAGTGCTGGTCTTCTGCGGTAATAAAGGGAAGGAAACACAAAAGTGAAAGGGTGAATCTCTCTAAGTGTCAGAATATCTCCCCAGGACAGCCAGAGTCATTGATTTGGGAACTGGCCACTTTACACATGGATATGTTTATCATCGGTCCATGGAATAGGGATAGGGATGCATTTATTTAATAATGACCAATAAAACTTATAAAATATTGTGGAGGGCAGCTGCTTTTATTACAACATGCAGTGGTTTAACCTGCTTTCTAGGGACTAAAACCAAATGTGCATGAGGATGATGCATCACATATATCTGAGGATATTTAGCCCTTGGATGTGCACACATGAGATCAATCAAGTTCATGAACTCATCCTAGAAAAACTCATCCTAGTCACCTCTCAAGTATTCCCCTTTGGGAAGCTAGGCACCAACGCCAGCACCTAGTTCACCCTTCAAAGCACTTTTTTTAGGATGAGTTCATGAACTTAATTGTCAGACTTTGTATGACAACATCTCTGATGGCCATACCAGAAAATAAAAGAGTTCCAAAATTGCTTTGAAGGGTGGCCTAGGCAGGGGCATCGGTGCACAGCTTCCCAAGGGGAAGACTTAGAAGGTGACCACAGTGATACTATGGAGGAAAAAGTTGCACTTTTTCTAGGATGTGTTTGCAAACTTAATTGTCTGACTTAGTACTATGTGCAGGAAGGTGAAAACTCAGAGGAACAAGGGACTTGTCCACTCTTGTGTTCCGTGTGTCCTGTCCCTGCGGACCATGTGAGCTCAACGCTGCTGTGTCTTTTGACTTTTGCAAACATTGTAAGGCTGAAGACTGTGTATTTGTGAGAGAGCACAACCCAATCCCACGCTTTCTGGTGCAAGAGAATGCTCAGTCCTTGCAGCATTGCTTCGAGGCCCAAGATTCTTTTGACAGAGGCAGCCCCCATTCATTCTAATGTGGCCTCCTGTCAGTGGGGCTCTGTGCCCTTTCCTTGCAGAGGCCCCCGCCTCTAACCAAACTGTAGTGGCTTCTCCCTCTGTGCCCAGAAGCCGGAATATCTACTACTTTTAAGGTTATTTGGTCATTTAGAAACCAGCTTCTCTTTTCTCTCTTTGTGGTAGTATTTTTGGAAATTGAGATTTGGATTTTTTTTTTTTTTTTTCTTTTAAAGCACACTCTATTGATTCTTGACTTCTCTGCCATGATGGAATTTTGCAGAGCTCCATCCTGTTCCTTTCCTAAGCCAGCTCGTAAATAAGCCTGAAAACAATTCTGTAGAGAGACAGTTCTGGGACCCCCGTTGTTTGAAGCATGCATTGCTATAAAGGGTATTCGAAAGGGCATGTGGGATCTCTGTGAAGTCAGGATCCATTCAGAGCTGGTGGAAAACATAAATGCATCCATTGATGTTGGAAAAAGAGAATTAGACCCACAGCTTAAAACTAACAATTGCATGTTTATGGGATGGCTCGTCCCTGGACTAGCTGGGTGGATGTGGGCAAAATAAAACCTCTGCTTCTTACCTTTAAAATGTGGATTCTGGGCGGTGCCTGTGGCTCAAAGGGGTAGGGCACCAGCCCCATATGCCGGAGGTGGTGGGTTCAAATCCAGCCCCGGCCAGAAACTGCAAAAAAAAAAAAAAACAAACCCAAAATGCAGATTCTAATGCCTGCCCAACTTGCCCAGCTGACAGGGTGGACCCTGTCAGGTGGACCCTCATGGGTCTGAGGTCCACATGAAATAGACTGTTCTGAGCAAGGTTTGGAAAGTGATGAGTCTTTCAGAAGAGAATGGTGTTATGATTGAATATCAGTAATAAGGAATAATAAATGAGATCAGTACGTGAATGTAGGGGTCAGTCATCCATTGGCCCAGGAACTACCTGGGATCTGAATCCATACCTCTATGACGATGCGTCTATACGTTTGTCTATGTTCATCTGTGTCCTTATCTATATCTGTCCCTATACCTTTGTCTGTCTGTATCCATACCCAACATATATACGTATCATGCCATTTTCCATCATCTTTTACCTTTTTTTTTTTTTTTCTTTTTTAATTTTTTGAGACAGTCTCACTTTGTCACCCTGGGTAGAGTGCTGTGGCGTCATAGCTCACAGCAACTTCAAACTCTTGTAGTCAAGTGATCTTCTTTCCTCAGCCAGCTAAATAGCTGGGATGATGGGTGCCTGCCATGAAACCTGGCTAATTTTTCTATTTTTAGTAGAGACAGGGTCTTGCTCTTGCTCAGGCTGGTCTTGAACTCCTGAGCTGAAGCATCCCCAGTGGCCCAGAGTGCAAGGATTGCAGACATGAGCCACCGCACCCACCTTGCTCAATCGACTCTTATCTAAGCCTGAATCTAATGTGTCTGTCTGTATATGTCTATGACTGCAGAGAGTGCCAAAAAATGTACATACATTTTAGGAGAGGAAAAAAAAAAACTATTAAAATTGTAAGACTCAATATATACCAATGTTTGTTATCTTGAATCTTGTATCACTTATAATTGTGGAAGTCAAATATGACTTGAATATTACAATTTTATTATAGTTTTTTTCTTTCTTGAAATGTGTGTGTATTTTTTGGCACCATATGTATACCTATATCTTTACCTATATCTATATGTGTATATTTATCTTTATATATATATATATATATATATCTACATCTATGTATATATCTAGATATCTACATCTATATATATCTATATATATCTCTATATATACATATATATAGAGATATATATATATAGATGTAGAGATATATATAACTGGACTTATACACATACATATCTATCTATCTATCTATCTATCTACCATATATACTCGCGTATAAGCCGAGTTTTTTCGGCACAAAATTTGTGCCGAAAAACCCGAACTCAGCACAAATTTTGTGCCGAAAAACCTCGGCTTATACTCGAGTATATAGGTATCTAATAGAGAGAGACAGAAAGACAGCTCTCCTCTCCCTGGAGGGCTGGCAGGGACAGATAGTGCCTAGAACAGAGCCTTAAATGCACCAGCACAGTTTGGACTCCTGGGTCCCAGGAGGGACTGGCATTAAACAAAAATACCTTGAATGAACTGCAATTCATTACTGCAATTGTGGTAAGTACCATGAAGGAAAAGTACCCAATCAAAATAGGAATCTCACCCCAGCAGGTGCCATCAGGGAACACGAAAAAAACAAAACACTACCTCACCCATCCTCAGGCAGGGTGTGGTCTGCAGATGTGGCCCCAGCTTTGGTGCACAGATCCTTGAGTATGTGTTCCCTCAAAATTCTTATCCTGAAACCTAATCCCCGGTGTAACCGTATTAGCAGAAGGAGAATTTAGGAGGCCATTAGGTTACGAGGGCAGAACCCTCCTTTATAAAAGAGGATGGATGGGCCTTGTTCACACTTACCAACATGCTAGGACGTAGACGCTGCCATCTCTGAGAAACAAACCCTCACTAGACATCAGATCTGCCAGACGTCAAATCTGCCAGCAGCTTGATCTTGAATTTCCCAGCCTAAGGCACTGTGAGAAATAAATTCTTGCTGTTTATAAGCCATCTAGTCTGAAGGATTTTCCATAGCAGCTCGACTCCAGGAGAAGACCAAGATAATCCCTAACAGGAAAGCACTTCATTCTCAAAAGCACTATTGTTTGAGTTTAATAAAAAGTAAAAGGAACTCTTCACAGATGTTAGTCTTAAGGAATTCACGGACACCTCTAATTACCTAGTGGCTATATTTATTATTTCATTCAATAGGCTGGACCTAATTGTTAGCATTTTTTGATATACAGAAATTTCCATGGAGATAAGTGCTGGTTCCTTACTTAGCAGGTGTACCCCCAGATGACCTTTTATCAACCTGGGCTCTTTGCTCTGCCATCCTATGAAGGGAGGTGGGATACTTTGACTTTTCAAAGTTTTTTTTTGACAGGAAGAACATAGTTTGAGTAAGCTCAGGAGAGTCTCTGTGAAATAATGATAGATCTTAGTCATCAAGGCTCGTTTCTCTTCTACACCCTCCCTCCCTCTCAGAAATTGCAATGTTTTATTATGTCCCTGACATTTATTTGTTATGACTTTAACCAGTTCTCAAGGCAAAGGACATAGTGTCAGGGAAACTGAATTCACAGGTGAACTCCCATAAACGACAAGGCTTTGTATTTGCATTTTAAATTGATTTACTCCCGGCTGGGTGTAGTGGCTCACGCCTGTGTAATCCCAGCATTCTGGGAGGTGGAGGCAGGGAGATCAGCTGTGTTCAGGAGTTTGAGACTAGCCATGAGCAAGAGCAAGACCAAGACCTGTCTCCTCTAAAAACAGAATAACTGTCTAAGCCTGGTGGCTCATGCCTGTAGTCCCAGCTACTCGGGAGACTGAAATAGGAGAATTGCTCAAACCCAAGAGTTTGAGGTTGCCATGGGCTGTGATGATGCCACGGCACTCTACCCAAGGTGACAGCTTAGAAGATTTACTGCTAAATATGACCCAGTGGGCTATGCTGTCTTATCACATGCAACCTTTGTATTTCTTTGTAGCTGTTGTTCTTCTCATGATGAATCATCACTTGCATTTCTATATTATTATTTACTTTTGGTGTCATCTCTCTGAAACTTCCTCAGTGATTCTCATTTGGTGCTCCAGAAATATTTGTGATTTGAGTAAACAAACTCCCCATGAACTATTTCACATTACTAATGTTTTAAAACCTGCCCGGGCCTGCCAAACAACAAGGAAGGCTGCAACCAAAAAAGAGCTGGGCGTTATGGGGGGCACCTGTCGTCCCAGCTACTTGAGAGGCAGAGGCAGGAGAATCGCTTGAGCCCAGGAGTTGAAGGTTGCTGTGAGCTGTGATGCCACAGCACTCTACCCAGGGCAACAGCTTGAGGCTCTGTCTCAAAAAAAAAAAAAAATATATATATATATATCTATATAGATAGATATATAGATATAGATAGATAGATATAGATGGATAGATATATAATATAAAACAAATACAGCATTAGCAAATACTTTGAAACTAGAAAACATTAAATTGATTTTCTTTTTCTTTTTTTTTTTTTTTTTTTTGAGACAGCAACCTCCACCGCTTGGGCTTAGGCGATTCTCTTGCCTCAGCCTCCCAAGTAGCTGGGACTACAGGTGGCCGTCGCAACACCTGGCTATTTTTGTTGCAGCTGTCACTGCTATTTTAGCTGGCCAGGTCTGGGTTCGAACTTGCTACCCTAGGTATATGGGGCCGGTGCCCCACCCACTGAGCCCCAGGTGCCACCCTAAATTGATTTTCTATTTAAACATTAAGATGTGTTTGAGTGTGAATTATCTTAGTCTACTGCATTGTCCAGTTTTTGGTAATGTGCCTCATTTGAAAATTGTGGTTTTATGAGCTGAGACACATGACTTAAACTGTGCTATGAAACTTTTAAAAAGGAGAGAACCAGAATGAACAAAATAAAAGGTTCCCCAATGATTGTTTTAAAGGAGGGAGAAAAATAATTTCAGCTAAAATTCTGCTACAAACCACTGTCTTGAGCCAGCAAGGAATTTATATTCTTTGGGTGCAGAGGGGAAAAAAATCAGAATCCACAAGTGACTCTTCCCTTCCTGTAGCTGTTTCGTGCAGCACTCAGTTTCTGGAGATCTGAGATAATCATTTTGTCCTTGAGAGTCTCGTGGCTGTGCTCGTGGAGGGTTTGGGTTTAAAATCTTAGAATTTGATCCTGTTCAGAAAAACAAGGCATGAGCACCTGCCAAGCATCTAAAATCAGCCTCTGCCAGAGGCTGCCGGCTTCACCTGCCTTTCTCTTTTGATTTGTCCTCTGTGAGGTGAGGGGGAGAATGCCAGCCTGGCTTGGGGGGAAAATGCCTCTTTCACAGAACCATCTCCCATTCCCGGGGTTTGTTTGGGGATCACAAATCTGGCAACTTTCTTTCTTCTATAGTGCGGTTTGGAGTGTAAGCATCACGAGGCTGTGTATGTTTGTGTGTGGACATGCACAGGTGCATATGAAAGTGCTTTTACAGGTACAAGACAATAAATAACCCAAAGCCTGTCGTCTCCTTGGGGTGTCCTGGTGACACCTTGACCCGAGGTTTCATCTGTCTGAGGCTCTGTGTGAACACAGCCATTAAGACCAAAGCTTGTGGCAGCACGCCGACGCTTCTGCCTCTGGGGGAGGCATGTGGAATCATATGTGTCTATTCCAGAGGAATTTGTATTAACTTCAGCTGCATTTTGCTAGAAAAAGCAATGAGAACCAGAGAAACAGCCTGTGTCGATGGGAAATGCGCTATTGGAGTAGAAACAAACCACCGTTGCTGGGACTGAGCACCGTGCTCTGCCCAAGCTGCACAAGTCACTCAGTCTCTTTCCTCGAGCTTAGTTCTCTCATCTCACAACGGGGATTACAAAGGGCTAATTTACTGAGCACTTACGGGCCAGCTGAGGACTTAACATGTATTATCTGAACATCCCCATAATAACCCCAGGATGTTGTTACCACTAGCACTATCATTCTCATGTAGTTAGAAGAGGAAACCACAGCTCACTCTCGTCATCGGAGATGTCACCATTGTCCCCCTGCTATGCAACCAATTCTACAATACCAGATGGTCATCCCACCACTCAATTCTGTTGACATTAAATACCCAGAGTTAGCACAGAGTCTGCATGTTATGAGCAAAGCCCTTCACAAGACTGACTCCACGTCAGATGCTAGCCACCAATTCAGGTGTCCTCAAGCCGCCTGCAAAGTGACATGCATATGGCTACCCTTTTGTTGTAGAGGAAGCGATTAAACATCCAGAAGAAGGACACGTAGGGCACAGTCTGGGACGGTACCAAGTGCAGGAGCTTCTGTCTCTGTTGAGCCAGGACACTCTGTCCTCTGTATGTTGGTGTGTTTACCAGGTGGGCCACTGAACTGAGCCTTGATGTCCAGAGTTTTATTGGGGTCTCGACATGTAGGCAAGGTTAATCCTTGTTCATGTAATTCAGTGGTTCTCAACCTTCCTAATACCGCGACCTTTTAATACAGTTCCTGTGGGTCATGACCCACAGGTTGAGAACCACTGAATTGAACGCAATCTCTAGCTCCCTTTCCCTCCCCAAAGGTTGTGCTGGCTGAAAGTGCCAATGCTCTAGTCATACGGTTAGTGTTTCTGGTGACCAGCTCCCATCTTGAGGATGGCTGCAGACCCACCATGAGCCTCTTCAGTCAGCCACGTCTTCTTGCTCTCCCTGCCGCTGCCTGCCCCAGCCACCTGCCTGCAGTTCCTGGGCTTTCCTTTGCTAGAGGTGGCTTTCTTCCCTGTGCAGCCGGCTGTGAGTATCATAAAACGATCAGAATAAAAATGTCTTAACACACTAACTAAGAAAATGCCGTGAAGGCTATGTTAACCAGTTTGATGAAAATATTTAAATTGTATATAAAACCAGTCCATTGTAGCCCATGATTACATTAATGTACCCAGGTATGATTTAATAAAAACTAAAAAAAACAAAAACAATCCATGCTGCCTAGGGACACCCACACTAACAGAGACACAAACCATGGTGCACAGAGTCCACAGCAAGTGAAGATTTGAACCCAGAGCCTCAGAGTCTGTTCTGCTTTGAACAATCTGCTAGAGAGCTCCTTTGTTTATAACTACAGGCAGTCCCTGAATTACAAACACCTGACTTATATGCAACTTGCTTTTATGAGCAGGGGCTAGGTAAATCCCTGAGTTAAAAAAATCCGATGTACGGCTCACACTTATGAAAGGAGGCTCTTATAGGTCATAAGTAAATGTACCTGTTATGATTTACATACAGGTTCAACTTAGGAACAAACCTACAGAACCTATTTCATTCATAACCCAGGGACTGTATTTCATCAACAAAAACCAGGGACGCCTCCAGGATGGATGGAGGCATTAGGAGGTGATGGTCTCCAGGATGGATGGAGGCATTAGGCGGTAAAGGTCTCCAGGATGGATGGAGGCATTAGGTGGTGATGGTCTCCAGGATGGATGGAGGCATTAGGTGGTGATGGTCTCCAGGATGGATGGAGGCATTAGGAGGTGATGGTCTCCTGAATGGACGGAGGCAATAGGTGGTGATGGTCTCCAGGATGGAAGGAGGCATTAGGAGGTAATGGTCTCCAGGATGGATGGAGGCATTAGGAGGTAATGGTCTCCAGGATGGATGGAGGCATTGGGAGGTGATTGTCTCTAGGATGGGTGGAGGCATTAGGAGGTGATGGTCTCCAGGATTTGCAGGCATTAGGAGGTGATGGTCTCCAGGAAGGATGGAGTCATTAGGAGGTGATGGTCTCCAGGAAGGATGGAGGCATTAGGAGGTGATGGTCTCCAGGATGGACGGAGGCATTAGGTGGTCATGGTCTCCAGGATGGACAGAGGCATTAGGAGGTGATGGTCTCCAGGATGGATGGAGCCATTAGGAGGTGATGGTCTCCAGGATGGACGGAGGCATTAGGTGGTGATGGTCTCCAGGATGGACGGAGGCATTAGGTGGTGATGGTCTCCAGGATGGATGGAGGCAATAGGAGGTGATGGTCTCCAGGATGGACGGAGGCATTAGGAGGTGATGGTCTCCAGGATGGACGGAGGCATTAGGTGGTGATGGTCTCCAGGATGGACGGAGGCATTAGGTGGTGATGGTCTCCAGGAAGGATGGAGGCATTAGGTGGTGATGGTCTCCAGGAAAGATGGGTTCTGAATTTTTTTACAGAAAACTTTGAACTTCATGAATATTAAAATTTTAGCTACATGCAGACTGCTTTTTTCTATGGCCATAGAAATCAGGCAATTTTTATCAGGATTATTAATTTAAATTAAAAATAGATAAATAATGGATAGGGATGCTATTTATGCATTAAAAATGGGAAAATGAAAATTCTTCTCCATTCTCTTACCATGGCTGAGTCTAGCCTAGTGTGTGCTCTGGGCTTTTATCATTGAAAGTTCTTGTGTTACTTTGCATAAACTAAGCAGCTGGCTGTAACAGAGCCTTGAAAAGTGACTGATTTTCAGATGATGTGATTAAAATCTTCATAAAACAATCAAAATATGGCCCTGTTACTATAGTCAGATATTGGGTAATTTCCATATTCTACAAGTTAAAAGACTTGAATCTTATTGGAGAGGGTCTCACCCCACAAAGAATCAACAATCCTATCAGGAGCTATCATACAAGACTTTCATAGCCTGCTTATGATAAAATAGTGCACTGTGGGTTTTTGCCTCTGGTCAACTTGGACATTGCTCCTCCATGTCCATCTATTTAAAAGATGCTTTGTTCTCTGGTTGATCCAAGATGCCTGTTTACCATCAGCTGTTCGTGGTTCCCTAGGTGCCCTTAGATTACCATCCTATGAAAGTTACCTTTCTGCTCTGTTTACTAGAATTATCAAATGGAAACTCACGCCAATGTCTTTGACATCCTTTTAGTTGTTACTGTGTCCCGTAATAAAAAAATACATGTTTATGTTGAGAGTCAGTATAAGCCCACAATGATGAAACAGATGTTTCCCATGCACTTTGATGTACTGGATTTTATTTATTTTTAGGGGAAAATGCTGGCCACAAAGGATACCACAGAGGTTTCCCGGCAGCTGAGGGACATGTGGATGAGGCCTGACATTTGTCTGTTCTCTCTTTGGATGGTTTGCATGGTTCTATCACAAATGTAACTTCCAAAAATTGGCAATTTTAGAAGAGAAGCCATCACTCAATACTCTTGTCTCAATTACTTTAATGTTCAAATTATTGAGAAAAATTACAACGAACCGTATTATTGAGAATTCGTTATCATTTAGAAATTGGGCTTTGACTTCCCTGTAGGAAAGAAAAATTCACCAGGTTCATTAACAGTAGGTAAAAAGAACCTGAGACCTTCTTGATCAAACTATTGCTAATTCTGGTAGGACAATTCGCATGACAAAGAATAACCTACTATTAATTACCAGTGGAATTTATTTTTAACAAAGAGGGCTTGGGTTTCATGTAATAAGACTTTTCGTTGGCTATCATTCCAAAGCGTGGCTTACCAATATCAAACCTCTACTTTAAGATAAGACTTTTTCACCCTCACAATCATGGGCATAAGAAAGAACAAGAAAAGAAAAAGAAAAAATGTTTGTGAAAGGATGCTAAATAATGAGCATTTTGAGCAACTTTGTTGAAAAAAAAAAAAAATCTAGGACTTGTTGAAATGGCTACCTCAGGAACCTGACCCACAGAGCGTTCTATTTTTTTTTTTTTTTTTTTTTTTTTTTGCAGATTTTGGCCAGGGCTGGGTTTGAACCCACCACCTCTGGCATATGGGGCCAGCACCCTACTCCTTTGAGCCACAGGCACTGCCCCAGAGGTTTATCTTTTGATCATTAATTAACTAATAATCACCTAATTCTCAATCTCATCTACAACTTTCCTCTGCACGCCTTTGCTGGACGCTGGTTGTTTTTATTTTTCTCTGGGGGGAACCATGACAACAAGTAAACAAGTGAGGACCAAAAGAAATGAGGAGACCAAGAAGGGGGACTGGGTCACTCCCCAGGGAGGTGGCCCGGGAGTCTTAGGTAAAGCATCCCAAGAGGTCAAGCACAGCCCTTGGATGGTGGGAGACTGTTGGGATCTTTCAAAGCAGGGGATGTGATCACATTTCCCTTTTGTAAAGTGTCTGCTGACCCACGGAAAGGCTGATTAAGGAGTTGATTGTGATGTCTGTCTGAATGTCTAAGTCACCGATGATACTTTTATGTGTATACATATGTTCTTCACGTGCAGTTTCCTAGTCCCCTTCTTTAGGATCACGAGCCTGGAATACATCGTGTCTGTTCACGCAGATACTTGTTGTGGTCTGTACCCTCCCCAGGCACAGCAGCTAGGCAGTGGCTGTGGCAAGTGAGTTTTACTCCTCACCTGTCACAGGTGCTATTGGGACTGAGGCAGGCACTGTTTAACAAGGAGATACCTAAAGGAGCAAGACACTTTCTGGGAGTGACAAATGCAAAGAAGAAAACACTGTGTAAGTTCCTTCAGGAAAGGAGTTGCGTCTGATTCAAAGGTATGTCCCAAACAGGTAGCAAGCACAGTGTCGGAAGAATGATGACAACTGTCCACAGTGTGGGCTGGCTGTGCCCAGCGAATGTGATGACATTCTCTCTTCCAAACCTCTCCACTGGATGGGGTTCTCAGCTGCAATCAATTTTGCTTTTCAAAGACATTTGGCAATGTTTGGCTGGAATTTTGCACTGGAAGGAGCTTAGGAGTGCTGTGGCATCTTGTGGAGAGAGGTCAGACTTCCCACCACGTACACAGCAGCCCTCCCACTCCCAGCAAAGAATGATCCAGGCACAACTGTCAACAGTGTTGAGGTTGAGAAACCCCAGTAGGAAGGATGGTGCTGGTGTCACCCCATTTTACAGAAGTGCAAACGACCCAGCTTCAAGTTCACACAGCTAGGAAGAGCAAGTGTTTCAAACTGGAGAGTCTGCTTCTGACGCTGGCACATGCGAAACCCACAACCCCAGAATATTTGTGGAATACAGGGACACAGAAACGTGAATGACTGTTCTGACAGTGAATGTGGGGACTTCCAAGGCTCTATCCATGTGAAAAAAAATGAGAAACATTTTTTTGCAGATGAGTGCTGGGTAAGATGGGCTCACAATGGGGACCTTGGTTTAATCAGGAACTTGAAATTTGTTGTTTCCTTGTGCTTGTCACAATATCCCATTGTTAACACCTGCCAGTGTTGTCATCCTGAACTGTCGCTGCTGTTTGAGAGAAGAGCCACAACAGGTGTGCCAAATATTGGGCCATTAGCAAGCGGTAATTCTCCTGCATGAATATTTATCATCTTGTAACAAGAAAATAAAAGCTGTGTCTACATTTTAGAACGCAGTGCAGCAACATCCTGGAAACGGGATTGTTTGAGTTTCTGGCTTATGCAGGGGAAGAACAGTTCCTCTGTAATTTTCCATTGGGTGGATTCATTTTCTTAAGCTTCTCCACGTCAAAACACAACCCTGACAAGCACTTGATTTTATTGAGCCAGTAAGATCACCCAACAGTTTAGAGACCTCAAACCTCTGATTATCAAAATAGGCCATCTTGAACTGGTTTTGAAACCAGTTGCTTCTCCAGGAGGAACCCCCGAGATGATGGGTAGGAGAGCTCTTCGATTCTCTTCCTCTGACTTCCTTCCCTCCCCCACCTGTCCCTTCTCCTTATTTGTTTGCTTCCTTTTCTCCTTCCCATTCTCCTTTTTGTTCTAACAGAAATTGAGCTAAAAGGAGGAAAAGAGAAGACTCAGAAACAGATAAAAAAAGAGTGGTTATAAATTTGATGTACAAGGTACAAACTTAAAGCACTGTGTGCTTAATAAACAAACAAACAAACAAAAAACCCGAGCTGGGAGGCCAAGGCAGGTGGATTTCTTGAGCTCATGAGTTCGAGATCAGACTGAGCAAGAGCAAGACTCCACCTCTACTAAAAACAGAAAAACTAGCCAGGTGTTGTGGCGAACATCTGTAGTCCCAGCCACTTGGGAGGCTGAGGCAAGAGAATCACTTGAGCCCAGGAGTTGGAGGTTGCTGTGAGCTGTGACGCCACTCTACCAAGGGCAACAAAGTGAGACTCTGTCTCAAAAAAAAAAAAAAAATCTTAGGGAGAAGATGCCATCCACACCCCCATTACTCCTGCATTGGAACCCTAAGTACCAACTCTTGTCCCTTCTGGTACCAGGACTTTATGCCCAGCAATGCCATCATTGTAAAAGAACTTACAATACACAAGTATGAGGCAGACAGGTAGCAGTAACCAGTAATAACTGATTAGAAACCCAATTGACAGCCCCAAGTTTTAAGTATTGCCATGATTACAGAGGTAATGAGGTATTCCCAGTAGGTGTGTTTGCCACGTGTCTTGGGATTCCGTTCCTACCAGCACCTTTCCATGCATGTTTTAGGACCATCATTTAGGTTATCATACCCCACCCTAAATTTCTGCAAATCATTCTCCATCTTACTCCAAAATTATAGTGAAGTTTTCATCTCTCTTTCCCTGTCCACCTTGCAGCTCTACCGATTCTATCTTTACATTTGATCAAATAAGAGTGCTGGTTTAGCCGAATAGAAATTTGTTTATTTAACTGTTTAATGAAGAGGATGACCTTTAAATGTCCTTTCTCGGTGCTTTCATTGGTTTAATGACATACATGCAAAAAGTAAGGCTTCTTGCAGGAAAAGATGTTTATTATCCCCTTTAGAAAGTTTTATTAGTAGGATCTGATCTGGAGGAGGTGCTTAGAAAGTATTTGACAATTAAGTGATCAAGATAAAATCAGGGACCCAGGCCAAATTATACTGAGCCCAAACGGTTCCCTCTCCTGCAGTACTCACACCACTAAGTATACATGATAACTAACATTTTGCGGACAGACTGGGCACTTTTGTGGTTTGTACCATTTAATCTCCTGAGGGAGGCACTTGTATTTCCCCCATTTTACTGAGGCTTCGGGAGACAATGTACCCATTTTAGGTAATAAGTGGCTAGGTCCAGAAATAAACCACTTTACTAAGCTGTTCTCATCGTGGCAATGGAAAGAATCTCCATCTCCATCTTTTACGAATCCTCCCAGGACGAAGGGAACACAATCAGAGCTGCACTTTCAGGGATGGCTTCTATAAATCTGCTTGTAATAAGGTAGGATGAGAAATGGCGCTCGTTATGATGTTAGCCAAGAGAGACTTGGAATTCACATTATCTACCATTCTGAACAATTGTCTTTCTGAAAGCTTCATAAGCTTTTCTCTCCTTGGGGCTTTGTCTTGGAGCATTACCTGAGCATCGGGAAGGTTCTTCATGGGGAAGAGCCATTTCATTGCAATTTCTGGAGATGAGAAGGGAAGTGATTTCAGAGGAAGTATGGGGCCTAGAAACAACTTCTCCCTGAACCAAAGACCATCTGCAAACTCTTCACTGTGACCATTTCTCCTATGCTGGGCGCCCTGTTGTCCATCTCCAGGGTTATCTTTTCAATGACACAGTCATTTTTCTTCAAGCCAAAGTGATTTTTTGTTTTGTTTTGCTTTGTTTTACATTTTCTAAACCTCTTCCCTAAACTTTCAATTTTCTAAAACTTGACTCAGACATGTTCTAAGACCTGGCCCAAATGCCAGCCCCCCCCCCACCTCCTTTCTGAAACACTCCGTCATTTTTTTTTTCTACTTCCCAGGCATACTGTTTGGGTCTTTTAACTACTTGGGTCTTTTAACTACGAGATCTTTCCTTTTTGGCTCGCTATGTTAAAATGATCTGTTCATACGTCAGCGTCCTCTGTTGGAAGGTGTGGGCTCTTTATGGAGAATGGAGTATGGGGCTTGGCTACGTTCAGCACATGGCTCCTCATCAGCGGGTGTACCCTAAAAGGTAGCCACTCGGTAAATACTGACAGCGAGGAGACACAGGGACAGTGCCAGGGAAGAAACAAAGAAGGGTAAGAAGCAAACATTACTTCAAGTACATTTCTAACAAATTTCTGGAATCAAATTTCCCCAGCAAGAAAGCCAGAGGAGAAAATTAAGTACAGCGTGGGCCCCATGCCAATTTCATTTCAGAAGACATTCAGAGAGATGGTTCCCTGTGCAGTTTGGTTGCAGAGAGCCCCCTTGTACAGCTTGGAGGGGGCAGGCACCCCACCATTTGCATTCTTCACAGACCCTGTGACCCATCCCAACCTTGTTCTCTGTTTTACACACGGTGCACACACTATGGTTTTTGCCTTGTTGAGCTTTTGAAACTCTTATTATCTCAGATTATGAAGACAAGCTGTGCAGGGTATAGCCCTGATCTCAAACTGAGTTAATTGAAGGTGTAGGTCAGTTCAGCTTTCCCAGACCATCCATCAATCAGTAAAAAGTTTGCTTGTTTAATGCTCAGAGAGGCAGAGACATGCAAGCTCCCACCCTCCTGTCCCCTTCAGGGCTGTCAGGTAGATGTTAGATTTCACTGAGCTGTTAAAAATCTTAATGGATCCCACTGAACTGTTTCAGGTTGTTTGTGACAATCACTTAATTTCCTTGTTTTGCAGCTAACAATGATTTTAATCTTCACTTCAGATTAGCCACATAAAGTCTGAATGTCCTTCCTTCCCATTGGCAGGTCTGCCTCAGCTCTGCAATCGATGGAGACCAGAATTCTTGCCCTTTCTCTCCCACAGTCTAACAGAAATGTACCTTCAGCAAATTTATGTATACAGAAATTTCCCATATGTGTTAAAAATGCAGTGTCACAAAGATCAGAAATAACAGCAAAAAGTGCGTAATACCAGTTGCCTCTGTGTCATTAGTGTAGAGGAGACTTTCTCTTTTCCCTACTCCTTTAATTTTTTTTTTTTTAGTGGTTTCAACATTTTCTGTGATGAACATGTATTTTTGTGACAATAAGAAGACATAAAGAATCAGTGTTTCCAAATCAAGGAGGAACGAAGACAACGCAATCTTTTGATGAGATGTTAAGCTGGAACTGTTTCAACATTAAAGAGGGGGAGAAACACCAAAACCACATCAGGATAAAAGAGTGAGGTTGTAAAATGAACTTGCAACTCGAAGGATGGTCTTTATCACAGATAATGCCATCAACAGCCTCTGTTCATCACATTTCTCATTTTGAGCGTGTTGGGGTTTGCTCCGCTGAGCGTCCCTACCTGTCCTACTCATTATTTCATAGCCTTTCGTTTGCACAGTTGACAGCCTCTGAACCAACACTTCTGCAGAGACCAGAGAAGTGATTCTCAGAGAGAGAGATGGTTGAAGAGTGGAAGACTGGGAATGAAGAAGACGTATCCGGCGCTCTCTGAGTGCTTCGTGTGTGGGATGGAGCTGAGATGGTGCAAGGAGTAAATAGTGTTGTCGCCTTAAAAGGCTAGCTCTGCAGTCAAGGGCACATACATTAAGCCTGAAGGCCAGAGGATGGAATCTTCTTCCTTCCAAAGGCCCCTCGTTGCAACATGAACATCTCCTGTCTTTCTATTGTGTTCGTTATTATTCCCTAATGCCTAATTGCTGGGCAATAGCAAACACAATTTATACTCCAATTTGTAAGTCAATCACATGGAGGCTGGATGTCAGCAAGCTTGGAGATAAATGAACAGTGGCGTAAACAGAGAAGCCCAGAGGTTTGTTGATCCAATTTCAGGAATCCCAGGCGTTGGTTCAGATTGCATCTAATCCTGCGGGAGGGGACAGAGGGCAGCCTATGTCTCTGCTCTCCCATCTGGAGCTGCTGTCTCTGGGAAAAGGAGCTTTGGGTCCTTTGTTGGCTGTTGATTCCATATTAAAAAGGAAAATCTGACAAATCATGTATTATGAGAACACACACACAAAAAAAAATGTTAGCACATCCCAGGACCACACGACTTTATTCAAGGAAGTTCTACTTTAAGGAGGTTATGAATTTGGAATCAGTAGTTGGTTGTCGGGGGAGTGCTTCTTAGAAGGAAGGAAATGTACTTTTTAACAAGATTTTCAGCAAACGTTGACACATTCATTATGGTCATGAGCATGGAGGTGGCTCAGATACCTTTTGCATAATGTGGAAATAATATTGCATTCTATTTGCTCCTGCCTCCCAGAGTCACCATGACTGCCACAGGTACAGGAGACATGGGTGCTTTAGGTGACAAAGCATCCATAGGGGTAAACTTCTTAACACACGGATGATCACAAAGGAACTTCCCTGTGCGTCTCTTTCATATGTGGGTTAATCTTGGCCCTGGCTTGTCTCCATGATGGAGTTTTACTCCATAAACCAAATCAGACTGTCTTCTGCTAAAGGACCTCTCCTCCCATCATAACCCCCACCGTTCCCTTCTCCTGCTGGTTGGGACGGGAGCTCCCTTGCATCTCAGTTTTTCCTGTCTCAAATTGGGACGGTGCACCTCTTTTCTCTCAATACCCAGCTTTCCCCAATAACAATACAGATATTTGTGGTACATATCTGTTCTAAAAGGCTGCAGAGAAACCTTTCCAGAGCCTGACAACACGTCTTGCCATCCTCCCTGCAAGGGGTGTGTTTTCCTGCCATGGGGGAAGACAAAGATCAACAGCAGGACACTGGGAGAGGATGCCGGGTGGAGGCTCAGAGGACTCTAGGTGTGCAGGGATGCCAGCCCCGGCCTGAAGGTCCAGCTGAGACGCAGCACCTCAGGTCTAGGAAGGCCACTGGGCCAGGGGAATTCAGAAGGGAGGCCCAGTCAGATCCAGAATAAGAGATCTACAGTTCACATTAATAACACAAACAGAATGGGGTGCATAGGCTGTAAAGGCAGGGAAACAGGCTTATGTTAATATTAATACTTGGGCAGATTGTCCGTGTAAGAGGGGGCCAGCCAGGGCATCGGGGGGGGGGGGCAGTTGAAGCTCTCTGGCACCTTGCAGGACAAGCATCAGAAATGTGTTGAAATTGTATCTCATTCAACTGAGCATCTCCACTGCTGTACCTCCGTGGTTCCCAGCAGACAGTGATCTTACCTCCCTAGGGAACATGTGGTCCTATACAGAAATATTTCTAAATGTCCAAAGTTGGGGGGTAGAGAGGGAGGCACCGGGCATCCAAGGGGTGGAAGCCTGCGGAGGTGCCCAGAGAGTCCCACCACAAAGCACGTCCGGCTTCAAATGCTGACAAGCCTCAGTAAGCTTGAGAAGCTCCCATGTAAGAGTGGGGTGCTGTGTCCAGGGAGGGAGAGGATTATGACTTTGCACAGAGGCTTGTCTGCAAGGATGTTCATTGAAGCATTGTTTATGGTGTTAAAACACAATTTCCATGTTCTACCACAGAACTTTGGAAAGACAAATTATAATTCCTCTTCTTCTAAGATGAAATGACCTTGCAGCCTTTAGAAATAATGTCTTAGGGCTCAGTGCCTGTAGCTCAGGGCGCCAGCTGGTGGGGTTTGAACCCAGCCTGGGCCTGCTAAACAACAATGACAACTGCAATCAAAAAAATAGCTGGGCATTGTGGAGGGCACCTGTGGTCCAGCTACTTGGGAGGCTGAGGCAAGAGAATCACTTAAGCCCAAGAGTTTGAGGTTGCTGTGAGCTGTGATGCCATGGGACTGTACTGAGGCAACATGGGAGACTCTGTCTCTCAAAAAAAAGTCTTAGGACTACGTGCAATGAGATGGAAGAATGCTCCTAAGGTACTATTAAATGAAAACAAGCTACACAATCCTCTTTGCAGGATGTTCCAATTTTTATTTTATAGATATTTATGTTTATCTGTGTCTAAGTCAGTATATAAAATAGAACACAAGAAAGAAGCACTTTGCAACATCAAGTATTAATGCTTGGGTAATGAAATTGTGGATGAGATAAATATGTTCCCTGTGCCTTGTTAAATATCTTTTCAACTTTCCACAATGAACACGTATGACTTTAGTAATGAGGGGTAAAATGACTTTATACTTTCTGAAAAATGTTGTTCTTGTTAAGTCTGAAGCTGAAATCTGAGTAGACAGCTCTGAGCCAAGAAATTTGGCCCTGGCTCTTTTTCGGGGGGTGGAGAGTCAGAAAATTAGACAAAGATATATTTCCAAATGCAAAAGGCAGCAGGCTGTGTTCAAGAGGTGTGAAGTTTGCAGAGAGTAGTATTTGCCTCTCCTGCTAAGTGTCAAGGGCTAAGCTGGAAGAGGAATGCTCTAGAATCATTGTCTTCTCACTTAAACACTCTTGACTGAATTTACACCCCTCGCCCCTCAACCCTGCACCCCTTATTATTTGGGTGGACTTGGGTTTAGGCAATCAGGTGTCCTGGCTGAGGGTCAGTCTTTTTGGGCTGGTACCTGGACTCTTGGCGAGACTGTGGCACATAACTTCATGCTCTGACCAAGGAAAAATGAGTTTTTGAATGTGTTGTGAATGATTTGTTCATATTATTGTTCGTTAAGAAAATATCCACCAGTTTGATGGACTTTGTAGCCCTTTCTGTGGGGTGGATTTCTTTCATCTGGCTTATTGTGTGGGTCCAGTTCATACACACTGTGCACACACACATTTTAATAGAGTTTGCAAAGTTTGCTGCTATTTCACTATTTCAGAAAGAGCTTCAAATTCCTTTCCTTTAGGGATAAAAAGGTTAATCACCATTACTCTTTTGACTTTTTCATAGAGGCAAAATTCACATAAGATACTAGTAGCCATTTTCAAGTGTAAGATATTGTGGTATTTAGTATATTGGAAGCTTAATACCCACTAAACAGTCACTCCCCACACCTCTACCCCCCCCCTTCCCCCCAGTCCCTGGCTCCCGCTAGGTACACTTCACATGCTTCATACTGCTGAAGTTTATGTATTTATTTTGAGACAGAGTGTCACTCTGTCACCCTGGGTAGAGTGCCATGACATCATCACAGCTCATGGCAGCCTCAAACTCCCGGGCTCAAGGGATCTTCCTGCCTCAGCCTCCTGAGGAGTTGGGACCACAGGCTTGCACCACAAGGCCCAGCTGTTTTTTCTATTTTTAGCACAAAGTCTCAGTGTGGTTCAGGCTGGTGGCCTCAAGCTCCTGAGCTCAGGCAATCCACCTGCCTCGGCCTCTCAGAATGAGAGGCGTGAGCCACCAGCCCCGGCCGGGCTGCTGGAGTTTGGAAAGCTGTGGCGTTTTAGTCTGTGTTGTGTCTAGCAACCGCCTATTTTTCTCTGGTTCTTGCTTGCTATGCAAAGACATACAGAGGAAGGCGGGCGCAGAAGAGATGTGGGATACAGAGAAAGAGAGAAATGAAGGGGAGAGAGGAGGAAAGAGAGAAAAGAGAAATTAATGGGGGGGGGGGATTTTGAGTATGTCACGGAGACAGGAGGAAGGAGAGGGCAAGAAAGAGGAAGACTAAGGGGAGCATGAGAGCCAGAGAGAGCCTGGCGGGGTTAGACAGAGAGAGCCTACCCCCGTCACTCGCAACCCTCAGAGACACAGTCAGGGACCCCTGTGTACTCTTGAGAGTGGGAATCAATCTGAAATAACTATTCTGAAATTGCCAAAGTGCCTGGTCGTCTCTACGTGAATAAACAAAGGAAAATAGATTCGACCTGCCCTGAGCACCGCAGACTCCTGCCAGTAACAAGCTCCACCTGTCAGTGGTCTAAACTTCTGGAGCACCAGGGGGTCAAGCAGTGATCCCCAAAGTCCTTCTGCTGACATCCCCACACCCAGTCTACATCACTGTTTCGGCTTTTCGAGTTTTTATTTTTTTCTTTTCTCCCACTAAATAATTGAGTTTCTATGATTCCAGGGGAGACAGTGTGGGGAGAACTCCAGATAGCCTGGTTATTATAGATTAGCCTTGCTGATACTGCAAGCTAGGGAAGGGTTGATATGCTGTCGAATGACACAGAAACCTGATCACAATGGGAAAAGAGACTTTCAGATAAATCTCTTTAAGTATAGTATTTCCATATTAAATCTTATAAAGTGAGCGTCTGGCTGCGTTGATGAATGTGCCCTCTGCTGATGGAATATGCTTCAGCCTTCCTGGCAGGCTCTCCGTGGATCCCAGGTGATAAAAGCCGGCCGGAGTATTTCTTCATTATCATCGTCATCTCACATTTACATTATTTTCCTTGTCACTGAGAACTCCAGACAGACTCCAGTCTATAGAAACTGTTTCACACGTCGTTGAAATATGTTTAGCGGTGCAGTGGACTCTCTCTGAACACTGAACACAGCCTCCTTCAGAATATTTTAGGCGATTAAAGTGGTGGTGCCAATTTAGACAGGCCACTAACAGTCGCCCCCTGGCATGGAGCAGAAAGGGGGAAAATAAGGAGACTCGTGTGCAGACGTGGCATTCACTGATTTCTGCTGAATGGTCTAGGATTCTCCTTAACACCTTTGTGCAAATGACACAAATACTGATGGGTGTGTGCAGCTGTCCAGGAAGGTAAATGAATTTTTGCAACAATTATATTACCAGTACTGAAGGCTCATATCCCTGGACCATCCTCTGCCAGGTTTGTGACCAGAAGCCAATCACTCATAGGGCCTCGATGTTCTCATCGGTACAATGGGGGTAATACTGAGTTTATTTACGGATAATCCTGATCATTTACATGATCACTGTGAGGATTTCAGGAGTGGATGTGCTGCACAAAACTGCTTAGAAGGGTGCTTGATGTATCGTTAATGTCGAATTCATTTGTTATTACTGCTTCATGGCCATTGTTACCTGGAAGGTCACGTTCTGAAATTTTCAATGAGAACAATGTTTATGGTCCTGTGACATAAATGCCTGTGTGTATTATATATATAGATAGATCCTAAGTATAATAGTTCCTTATTCTGTATAACAGAGGCATATTTCATTATTAAGCAAATCATTTATTCTCTCTGTGCCTCAGTTTTCTCATCTGTGAAAGGGAGCATATTTCGGTGCTTTCCAGGGTTACTGCAGTGACTCTAGGAATTAATATGTATAAAGTACTTAACACACTGTACAATAAAATTGCTAATGCTATTGCTATAACCACAATCATCGTTATTACTGTGACTGTTAACTGAAAGCAGCCCAAGTCCTGAAATCTACAATAAGAAGAACATTCGCTGAGCCTCGCAGATGAAATATACATGCAAGTGTACATCATTCCTTGATATGATCATTTGTATTCGTTACCATGCAAGGTGTCCTATTTTCCAGTTATATTGGCAATCTAAAGTCTAAATTAATTCGACACACAAATGAGGCTGTGATGGCTTATTTTACCAGAGATTTATTAGGTTTATCAGACTATCACATAGGAAGGCGTCGAGCCTATTTTTAGATTGCAGCGCCTTTGAGATGTGGTTGGTTTTATGGACGTGCCACATGCACAGACTTGTCTAGGAGGCGCATTCGGTGCGAGGCACCTGCTTCCCACAGTTCCCCTGGAAGAGGAGGAGGTGCGCCTCTCTCAGAGCATTGGCAGGCATCTTGTCTTGGGAGGAGATTAGGGAGCTTATTCAGTTATTAGCTATGAAATGTCGTAGCCACCTTTGGATTGCCAACTGTGATTGGTGCTGGATTTTAATTAGCATCGAGTAAGCTCCAAATGTTTGAACTGTGTCTGTGGAGATAGCCTTGGTGGAAAGTGGAAGAAAGGGTTATGACGGAGGGACAGATCTGGGGAGTCAGCCTTGACTACAGTGCCGGGATCTTTACCATGCACCTGCTGATGTGGGGGGTCCCATGATGACCCTCGGGGCCAGCTCCTTGCATCGCAGAATAGCGGTAATTGTCAGGAAGCTGTTTCTCATATTTACTCAACGTCTGCCTCTCTACAGATTGCATAGGCCCTGGTGTTTTCTCAAGAGGGGTCCAGATGACTCGTCATTCATTAGTTCATGTGCATCCATTCAGCTATTTGTTCAACATTCAGTAAGTGTTATTTCAATGCCTACTGTGTGCTGGTTGAGGCTCTAGGGACTGTTCTGGACACCAAGGAATACAGAAAGAGTGAGACTCAGTCTGTCCGTTTGAGGAGGTGCAATTCTGTCATTTTAGGAAAGAGAGATGTGAACAGGCCATCACAATTAGCTCTTATAAAGCTAATCAATCTGTGATGTACAGCTGAGAAAACGCAGAATTTGTACAAACAAAGGAGAGGTACGTGAAAGGTGTCATGGGGGAAATCTTGGGGTGCTTTATAGAAAAGATGCTGCTTGCAAAGAGCTCCAAAGGGGGAAAAGGCAGTTCTCCAGGCAAACTCAAGTGCAGTAGAGCTGGGAGAGAAGGAGGAGGAGGTGTGGCAGGCCAAGGGACAGCTCGTGCGCAGGGACAGAGCAGGAGTGTGGTGCATTCAGAAGCTGCAAGTCCTGCTGCGGTGTGTAGAGTCAGGCCTGGTGTTATCAGAGATAGGGAGCTGGGGGGCAGGCACAGGGCTCTCCTAAGAAGTTTAGACATAACATGGTAAAAGGAGAGAATCACCAAGAGCTTGTCCACAGGGTTCTGTCTGCATTTATATAGAAAAGGCCACTCCCGGGCAAGGTGGATAAGTTGAGCAGGGTAAGACTAAAGGTCCGGAGGCTAGCGAGGAAGCCGCTGCAGCCGTCCAGGTGGGGAAGAGGGATGGTGGGTGGGATGAGTTAGGGCTACTGGGTTTGGGAAGAAGCAGGCGGATTGAGGAAAGTTAGGAGGGAGAAGGAAGACTCTGTGGATGGGGACGTCATGCCAGAGGCAGGCGTGATGCCTGCTGGTGGTGTGGGGGAGCCAGCAAGAAGGGAAAGGTTTTCAGACACCTGGGAAGCAGAAGGAAGAATGATTATTTTGGTGGCAAGTAGGGACAGTCCAGCCCAGTATCTAAGCCCAGGAGACACCAAGTGGTGCTCTCAGCACACGGACTGCGTATCTCATCAGCTCAGCATGCAGGTGTCAGAGACATGTGCAAGCAGATAACTCAGGGGCACCGGGGGTGTGAATAGTGGGGATGGAAAGGAAGTGAGTGCTGAGAGGAGGTCAGGTGAAAAAGGGCTGGGTGAGGGGTGAGGACTTGTGAGTTTTCCAGGCCTGTGACGTTGAGTCTGAATGGGATGGGAAGCTGCCATCCTGAGGATTTGTCTAGCAGCTGTGTGACTTGGATCCCATTACTGCCTGTGCCTCCATTTTCTCATCTCTAAAATGAGCTTCGTATTGGTCACTTATAGTGAGGATTTCAGGAGTATATATATATATATATATATATATATATATGTATGTATATATAGTGCTCAGAAACGTGCTTGAGGCATAGTTATTATTTAATATATTTGTTGTCATTATCATTATTATTTTGCCTGAAGCCTATGTCTCAAAATTTCAGTGAGTTCACAAGTTTCTGAGATGATGACATGGTCTCCCCTGTGGGACATAATCCCTCTGGTGTTTATTTTGAGGACAGAGAAGGGTCCGGGAAGAAGCCAGGAGCCCCGCTGGGAGCCATTGCAATGGTTCAGGTGGGAGGTGACACTGGCTTGGCCCCGAGCACAGTGAAGAAGTGGTCAGGTGTCTTGTACATACAGCTGTGTGACAGCAGATGAGGGGTCAGAGAGAAAGACAGGAGTTGGTGCTGAGGAGTAGAAGGTCTGTTTCATGTTTGCCTTCAGCATTACATTTGTTAGATGGGCAACCGATTGGTCTTTTAAAAATGAAGTCACTGTTTCAATGAGTGCTCCCAACAGACACCACACAACGTCTGTCTCGTGTCCCCTGCTGCCCCTGGGAATACTCACTTTTTTCATGAGTCTCAGTCACGCCTGCAGGTGGTGGGGCCAGAGGGCCAGTCTGACAGTGAGCAAGACCTGCCGGGCTCGGAATTTCCCTTCCCCAACAGTACTTTCATGTAACTGCCGAAATACTTGACTACGGATTCAGTGGCTTAAAATAATATGAGTTTATCATCTCATAGTTCTGGAGATCAGAAGTCTGAAAGGAGTCGTATTGGGGTAGAAATCAAGGTATCATCAGGGCTGAATTTCTTCTGGAGGCACCTGGGAAGAGTCCATTTTCTTTTGTGTTCTGGTTTCTGGGCTCTACACAATTCCTTGTTTCAATGTCCCTTCCTCAGTCTTCAAAGGGCACCAGTCCAGCCCTGCTTCGTCCTCACCAAACATTTCTCTGTCTCTGACGTCTTCCATTTGTAATAACATTAGACCCACATGGATAATCCAGGGTAATGTTCCCATCACAACTTCCTCAATTGAACCACCTCTGCAAAATCCTTTTGGCTAAAGAGGGTAACATGAGGTCACAGGGTTCGGGGTCTGGGACATGGTCATCTTTGAGGGGGACCTTGTTTCACCTATGTCTCCAATGGCCACAGCTTTCTTTCTGAGTTGGGTTTCTTCATCAACTTCTTCTTTGCCATGGCCGTGACAGCCCCTCAGCCTTCCTCGTAAGGACCCACCCCACAATTTTGTGTCATACGCCCAACTCTCGCTTGGCCTCAAGCCGTGTACCACAACACGTTTCACTTAATTAGCTGATGTATGTAACACGCGTAGCCTAGTGCCTGGCACGTAGGGAACAACTACTGAAATAGAACTCACTCTATTCTTGCAGTCTATAAATATAATTTTGAATCATGATTCTGTCACTCTGCTTGCGAGCTCACTGTGGGTCTGTGCCATCTGTAAATTTGATAAACACAGCCCTCAGGTAGTCCTTTCTATTGGTGACAAAAATGTCCAACCAGACAGGGCCTCTGACTTGGCTTTTGAATAGCCTTTTGTCTGTGTAGAAACATTCTATGTATTTTTAGAGGGGTCCACGCACATTCTTCCAATGCTTTCTTCCCTTCCATCGGTTTGTGCCTGACAGTGTTTCACTTGGCATCTACTAAATTATACTGTGTGTAAGGCAACCTGGGAGATTAAGTGACAAATGACAAACAGAAGACCCACTTCCAGGAGCTTGTGAATCATATTGGAAGATACGTACATATACTAGACAGCTGTTCCATTTATTAACATTCTTTGGGTAAATGGATGAATCAGCTGTGAGTTTCAGTTTCAGCCCATATTCCTCATCTTTTCACAGGTGCCTTCACATCATAATGCACTTGTCTGCAATATTAGTCAATCCCACCGTCTAGGACCTTAAAGAAATAGAAGAAAAGAAATAGAATTTGCCTGTCATCACTTTTTCCTAGTGAACCTGTTTACCTCCTCAAGATCACCTTTACTCTTTGAGGGTGGCTTCAAGGCATCGGTTAACAATCTGTTGTACGCAGACATTTCGGACACTTTATTGTGTAAAGAATTCTCCTCACCCACTTTTATGAATATTGGGACATTTACCCATTTCCAAGTGTTTTGCCTTCTCTTCTGTTACCTATTATCACTGCATCTAATTCTGAAATCATAAGGTTTGCAGGATTTTATGGTCCCTGGGACACAATTGATCTGGGTTTAGATTATTTATTTTAATCAAGGTAGGAGCTGGTAACAATATGCCCAATGGTAGTCAAACCATAGAAGGGCTGATCTCAGATACGAGGTTGTCCGGATTCCAATGTTACATGAATTTCTGATCTATTTAAGGCATGGAGCAGGATTGCTCTCAGTATTTTCCCACCATGAACTTCACTCCTCACTTCTTCTTAAGGAAAAAGTCAAAAGCAGGGGCAGTGCCTGTGGCTCAGTGAGTAGGGTGTGGCCCCATATATACTGAGGGTGGCAGGGTCAAACCCGGCCCAGCCAAACAGCAACAACAACAAAAATATCCCGGTGTTGTGGCAACGCCGATAGTCCCAGCTACTTGGGAGGCTGAGGCAAGAGCATCATCTAAGCCCAGGAGCTGGATTTTGCTGCAAGCTGTGACACCAACCACGGCACTCTACCCAGGGCGACAAAGTGAGACTGTCTCAATAAAAAGTCAAAACAAATTAAAGATGGCTGAAATCTGCCTTCTCTCTTTGTAAACTTCATTTTCAATGCAGTTGGAGGAAAAGAAAAAATCCCTTTTAACTCTTGGAAAGAAAATGAGGAAAGCATGAAAAATGTTGAATGCTTTAAAAAAGAAATGAGCATTTTTCTCTCCTGGTTAGAAAGATAAATGCAGGTCAGTCAAGTTAAGTAAACGTTATACCTGTTTTAAGGACAGTATTGACCATGGGAATACAAGAGCTACCCTAATTAAAAGTGACAGTTTGAATGGGAATGTGGTATCTTGAATCACTAGTGAAATGACTTTCCTTCTTGTAAAGCCTCTTCTCCACTAGCATATTTTACACCAACAGCCATGTGAAGCTAAAAACCTGGGAGGTACAGGTCTCCCCTTCCCTGGCAGTTTTCTCTCTTGCTCTGAAAATAGGTATTTAATTCCCCCATACATGACACAAAACTGCAGTTATTTTAAAGCATGCTCTAAACAATTTCACCAGTATCCTGCTTGTTTTTCCTCTGCCTTTTTTTTTTTTTAACCTTGTGAAGTTGTATTTAACAAAGAGTCCAAATCTGAATTTTTTTTTTTCCCCCCTTGGAGGAAAAAATAGCCACCCCATGCCCAGTTTCTTCTCAACACTTAACATACATACATACATATATAAATATATATATATATATATAGAGAGAGAGAGAGAGATACAATTAACTGATAGATTTTTTTTTTCTGCCAATGCCCCTACTAGACCATAAGTTGCATAAGAAAAATCTGATAACCTTGTATCCCTCAAATCAAACACAACTTCTGAGAAACAGTAGTCACTCGAAGAAGATTTGTGGGATGGATGAAAGTAGACCCCAGCTGGCAGTTGCATATTGAGTAAATTAGGGCGGTGGTGGAAAAAATCACATTTGTTTAGGAAGTTTGCAGAAGTAGTGACATTTAAGCACACTGACAACATGGGGCCGGGAATTTATTATAATTTCTTTTTCCCTCTGGTCGATGGGCAGAATCATACTTCAGTCCCGTAGGCCCAGAATCCGAGATGTCTATTTTTGAATTGCTATATATAGAGAGATGAAACAGTCCTTCTGAATGGGGGGTTACTCAGTATTTTTGGGTTTTTGGCTATTTTCGAGGCTCTTCATCTGGACTTAAAAACCAAATTAATAGGCCATAGTTTCCTCTCATCCTTTTCCACAGACTCTATTTCAGGAGGAGATCTATCTATCACCCATGGCTCGTCAGTGAGCAGACAGGCTGTTTTCACTCTTGTAACGGGAGAAATCGTCTGCCGTATCTTTCTTCACAAGCAATTCCCTACTGACCTGCATTGCCTTTATTCTATTAATTTAAGCTAAATGAATTTTATTCTTTAAAAGTGTCTGTACAGAACTAAGCACAGGGAACATATTTCTGTTCAACTAGTTTTTGTTTACAGCTTCAAAGCTCAAGTTTGCTTGTTTTTGTTTTTTTCCTGCTTTGCTCTAACTTTTGCCAGTACCTCATGCGACAATTAAACATATTTCACAGCCCACTGATGGCACCTGACTGGGTGTGTCGGGAGCCCTGTTCTCCTGCAGACACAGGCCAGTCATCCGTGGTAGATAGTTTTCCATGGTAGCCCTTCTGAGGGGTCAGGAAGCTGCCCAGGATCCTGGTTAGGAACCAGTGGCAGGATCAGGGCCCCAGGGCTGTTCTCCCTGGGCAATCCCTGGGCTCAGAGAGTTCATGTTTCTGTTGATGTCTCATCAAAGACCGGGCCATTTGTGAATTCCATAGCAGCATCTTTGACAAACCCAAGTTCAAAAGAAATAATAATAAAAAAATGACCCCACCGTAGAATCGTTCCGGATGATTTAATAGCTAGCCCCTGACACACGCCAGGCATTGCCCTGTCAGCTCTGAGGGCGCTGTCTTGGTCTCACTCTGTTACCCCAGGCTAGAATGCTCTAGAGTCCTAATTCACATGAACCCTCAAACTCTTGGGCTTCAGCGATCCTCCTGCCTCAGCCTCCCAAGTAACTGGGACTACGGGAACCCACCACAGTGCCTGGCTAGTTTTTCTATTTTTTAGAGATGAGTCCTTTTTTTGCTCAGGCTGGTCTCAAACTCCTGAACTCAAGCAATTCTCTTGCCTTTGCCTCCCAGAGTGCTAAGATTACAGGTGTGCACCACTGTGTCCAGCCAGTGTTTGTGTCTTTAATGTGTTTCCCAAGACAACACTTCTTCTCCCAATTTGAAATAGAGTAGAAGAAAGGTTGGCCACCCCTGCATAGTCCATGTTTTAGTAGTTGCGTGGGATCCTCAGGAGTTAATTGTTTTGACTGCTCTTAGTCACTTTAGCTTTTATCAAATACAGCAAATTATTTAATAGTCCTACTTCTTGCTATAAGTTCTTTGAAGTCTATGGGTTGAGGTTGGCAATTTTTGGTCACAGATCAGGAGGGCAAAATCAAGATCTGGATGTCACGGATTCCACAGATTCACTGAGCACCACCTAACGGCTTCATCTCGCAACAGGCACTGCGGCAGGTTCGGAGACGCGGGTGTTGCTATTAGGACTCTAGGAGTCGTAAGTGTTTCTCTTGGGCTCACCACCGGAGCTAGCATTCTTAACAGGGTGCAGGGTGCTTGGTGGTTATCTGTCAACATTTGCTGAATGTTGCAGCCAATGATGTGGCCATTGTCAGTGAAGAAAGGGCATCTTCCTTCTGCATTTTTACTGCCAGAGGCTTCAATTTCTGCACATGTAGAATAGTTGAGCTTCTATGGCTTTGGGAGGTCTCCTGGAAACTGGTCTGAGCTGAAAATTAATCCAGCCCATTTTTATAGGACAAGTCTGTTGTCAAAACCCGTGCACTCCAGGGCAGCCGGGTCCCCCTTGAGCCTGCCGCTGCCTCCTTGCAGTCGTCGGTGGGGTTAGTTGCCCGCTGGCAGTGAGGATGAGACTCAGGACAAGCAGGCCAGAGATAGCACATCCTTCAGCCTCTGATGAGAGATGCAAATGGAAACTGCAGTCATGAAGGTATAATCAGACATCATCCACCCATGTTAATGCAGATTGTCAGGACCGCCAACCTCTCCTTCCCCAGGAGCCTGACAGGCGTGATTAACTTGCTGTGAGCTCTGCAGAAATCACTGTGGTTCTTACCGCAGGCTGTGCCTCTGCTCAGGCCTGGACAAGATGCCTGGGCAAGGGACGGGATTACAGAGGAAGAAGAGTCATCCACTCTTCTTTTCTGCCTCTTCCTTTTGCCTTTTGATCTGCCATGGTCATCCAACCTGCAGTTTGGAGACAGGAAAATGTTGACTGGAATTCAAGGCAATACACTCTCCCCAATTTCTTGACAAATTCTTTCCCCAAACCACTATTCTCTGTGTGTGGCTCAGAACTGTTTCTAGTTACTAAGCAACCCACAAGCAGCTCTGGCCCTCAGCATCTCCTTGAAGTGTAGACACATTATTTGGGGGTCCCTCCATGGCCCCTGCCTTCTGGGGGAGGTGCTCCTTCCAACTTGAAAATTCATCTGAGTGGCAAAGGTGAGCATCCACCCGAGGGAAGCCCAGATGTTGTGCAGAGAGATGGGCCAATCTTATTTCTTCCTAAAATTTTCAATGAAAAGGTGAAAACAATCCTCTGAGGGTCTTGAACTACAACACTGTACAAACTTGAACTCAGGTGGCCATTTCCAAATAGATGCATGTTGGTGAGTAGGCAAAGAAAAATGGTTCTTTGTGTGAAATGGGAAATTAGGGAGGAGGGAAAGGGGAGGAAGCCTGGGAAATGGGGGGAAATTGAGAGAGCAGTATGCACTTTATGTCTACGAGACATAAAGTTGGGTTTGGCTGGGCATGGTGTCTCACACCTGTAATCTCAGCACTCTGGGAGGCCGAGGTGGGTGGATTACTTGAGCTCATGAGTTTGAGACAAGCCTGAGCAAGAAAGAGACCCTGACTCTAAAAAAACTAGCTGGTTGTTTTGGCAGGCACCTGTAGGCCCAGCAACTCAGGAGGCTGAGGCCAGAGGATTGCTTGAGCCCAGGAGTTTAAGGTTGCTGTGAGCTATGCCATCATGGCACTTTACAGAGGGTGACAGAGTAAAACTCTGTCTCAAAAAAAAAGATAGCTAGGCTTTTCCAAGTTTGGAATTTGTTCAGGAGAATCTGAGAAGGATAAAGGAGCAAAGAACATCTGCCAGAAAGATATTTCTGTCCTGGCAGCCTGGTATTCAGGCTGAGAAATTAGGAAAGAGATGACGTGATGAGGGCAGTGAAAAGTGGTGGGATCCAGGGACTGGTGACACTGACAAGGGGGGACAGTGCGGTAGTGAACAGAAGGGCTGAGCTGGGAGGGTAGGAGGCTGTGCTCCAAGAGTGAGTGTTTGTGAGTCAGAGGCGGGGAAGTCTCGGCTGGGGCCATGGCTGCAGTGGAGAAGAATCCACGATATGGATAGCAGCACGATTCACAACCACAAAGATGTGGAAACAACCCAAGTGCGCATCCGTTATTCGAGTAGATTAATAAAATGTGGTACATGTAGGCCATTGACTACTACTCAGCTATTAAAAAATGGAGAACTAATAGGTTTTGTAACAACCTAGATGGATCTGGAAACCATTCTAAGTGAAATAGCACAAAAACAGAGAAGCAAATTCCACATGTACTCACTATTAAATTGGAACTAATTAACCAACACTTACGTGAACATACGGAGAAGCACTCATCAACTATCAAGGAAGTGGGAGGGGCAGGAGCGCACGGGTAAACTAACACCTACCAGCTACAGTGCACACTGTCTGCGTGGTGGCCGGGCTTTTACTACTTTGACTCAAGTGATACAAAAGCAATTTACATAAACAAAACATTTGTAGCTCTGTAGTATTCCAAAATAAAAATTAAAAAAGAAAAAAGGAGAAGAATGACATGGAGGCCAGAATGTGAAATTTGTCATCCAAGACGGATGCACAGACTGGTGTTGGAAGAGAAGTTTGTGAGCCAAAGGCCGATGATGTTCTTGGTGAGGAGAATGCATGTGTGCCTGTGCTGGGGGTTGGCAGCCACAGGAGGGACAGTGCTAATTACATCTGTTGCCTCTGTCATATTCACCTGCTGCAGGTTGGATGACCATGGCAGCTCATTCACCTGCAGGTTGGATGACCATGGCAGCTCATTCACCTGCGGGTTAGAGGACCATGGCAGCTCATTCACCTGCAGGTTGGAGGACCATGGCAGGTCATTCACCTGCATGTTGGATGACCATGGCAGGTCATTCACCTGCAGGTTGGAGGACCATGGCAGCTCATTCACCTGCGGGTTGGATGACCATGGCAGCTCATTCACCTGCGGGTTGGAGGACCATGGCAGCTCATTCACCTGCGGGTTGGATGACCATGAGAGCTCATTCACCAGCGGGTTGGAGGACCATGGCAGCTCATTCACCTGCGGGTTGGAGGACCATGGCAGCTCATTCACCTGCGGGTTGGAGGACCATGGCAGCTCAAAAGGCATTAGGAAGAGGCAGAATATGACAGCAGCCATAGGAGAGAGAGTGCTAATGACGTCTGATGCCTCTGTCTTGAAGTGCACCAGGATTCTGAAGGAGGCAGGACTAGAGAGTGTTGTAAGTACCCCCAAGCAGTGCATCGGACTCACATGTCCTGAGGGAACTGCTGTCCTCTGTGCTCAGCTTTCCTTATAGTCTCAGGTCTCTCTCTCTCTCTCTCTCTCTCTCTCTCTCTCTCTCTCTCTCTCTCCAATGCTCTGTTTGCCAGTTTCATTTTCTCTTCTTTCTGACTGGCTTTCTTCACGTAACAGGGATACAGCCCAAGTTTCACATTTCATAGCTGTAGCCCTTGGAGAGAGATGGATGAAAAGCTCTCACTCTCTCATCCTGAGTCCAGGAAAGGGAATCCTTCTCTCTCGACTCAGGGGCTCATCCTTGACTCAGTCAGTGGTGGTCACGGGAGGATCATATATTTCCCTTGGAATAAGTCTCTATCGGTAGAGTAAATTTCTGGAACAATATTATGGGGTGAATATTTCATATCTCCCAGAGCAACTTCTCTAAAGATGGATCAAGGAATGGGTGGATCATACATTTCCCTTGGAATAAGTCTCTATCGGTAGAGTAAATTCCTGGAACAATATTGTGGGGAGAATATTTCATATCTCCCAGAGTAACTTCTCTAAAGATGGATCAAGGAATTCATAGGTTTGGTTTCCAAGCTGTTTGGACCCTTAAATCTCAGTATCTTCCAAAACTCTTTCACACACTTCCAGGTGGTAAGAATGGTCATCACTGTCCATCCCTTAACCAGCTAGTGAGAAGATCAGAAGATGGAGCTTTGTGAAAGCTCTTCAGATAATTTCTGGGTGTCACTGAAAGGAGGAAGCATTCAAAAGTGTGTGTGTGTGTGTGTGTGTGAATGTTTGTCTTTCTAATGAAGACATCTTTCTAATGAAGACATCTGTCCTCTTGCAAATGGAAACCCCCCTACCGTATCTTCTCTGCAAGTCTGCTGAAGTCATTAGAAATAGGTCCTTTGGAACACCAGCTGCTGCATCTTTGCTCTTTGTAAGTCCCAACAGTGTGGGCTTTATTTCCATGATACGCTTTTGAGAACTACTCTCCTTTTGTATGTCCAAGGTTGACACACTGAGGGGGTTCAGATTGACCTCTTAGCAGGATACCCGCACTTCAGATCCTGATAAAAGTATACATTTCTGAGACCACCCTCCGAGGTTCTGATCTAGAAGTGGGTCCCAGGAATCCCATATTTGAAACTTGAAAACTCTGAGGGATGCACACCGGAAATGTTGTCTTAATGTTTTATTAGTATGGAACTTGGTGACCAGTTCCTAGTCCTTGGTTTTCCCTGAAAAGTTGCTTCCTGGTCTTCACATAGACCTGGGTGAGCCCTTGTGGTCCTGGTGTATTACTTTAAGGAAACATAATTATTTCATGCTGGATTCTGGCCAACTCAAAAGTAGGAAGGCTTCTTTCCCCCCTGATATTCCTTCCTCCCTGGAGTGTATCTCCCCTCCGTTACCTCTCAATTTTCTTCTCTTCTTCCTTTTGCCACAATCAAAGCAAAAACAAAATAAACAGAAGCGTTCCTTCTTCTATGGAAAGGTTTCTTCTGCTGCTGCTTTCCCCGCCCGCCCTCCCTGAGCCTGCCTTGTTCGGGAGGTTTTGCATTGTTTTGATTTTTCCCCGTGAAGCATTTATCCCCAGCAACTCTCTGGCACACAAGGACCTTTCCGAAAATCTCTCAAGGATGCAAGCAGAAGCCTTAACAGTGCTCGAGAACACCCAGTGTGCTCTGTGGCTTCTCTCCCACTGGTAAAGGAGGTCCTCACAGCTTGGAGATGAGAGTCTCTAAGATGTACTTGTTACTAGGGATGGAATTTTAATCAGTGATTTATAAAACTGAAATGATAGGGGAAAATGTTCTCTCACATACTCATCCTTATTTGTACATCTCCCCACCCATCTATCTATCCACCCATCCGCCCATGCGATTAACATTTACTGACTGTCCATTTATGTTCCAGACTAGAAGCAAAAGTGATGATTTGAACAGCGTTGGCACTCAGGAAGGCCACCGTGTAAACTGGAGATATATAATGCAAAATAGTTATCCTATAATGAGGTCCTACGTATGGTATCGCATGAAGCAGTTATTCTTTTCATTTGCTGTATCCCCTTCAGTTTCTGTATATTGTGAACCATGCACACTTAAAGTCGGGTGTGCATTCCCTTACTTGATACTGACAGTGTCCTCTGCAGAGTTTGTAATTCCACAAGAGCAAGATGGTGTTTGAACATGCTCTCCCCAGGACCCGGCAAGGTAGCCATCTCATTTCAGGCACTCAGGAGCCCCTAAAGCCGATATTCTAGGCAGAAGGTCCAACAAGAGAAGACAGTCAAAGAGGCAAAAATGCGGAGTCCATGGTGTGGAGGACAGAAAGGTGCAGGGCGGCAGGAAGGGTCTGTCTGGCTAGAAGGTAACTGTGGAAATGGCCTCCTGAAGAGCTGAGAGTCTGCTTTGTGCAAAAGAACGAGGGTTACCAGGGAGGATTCAGCAGGGAGATGGGATGGACAGAACTTCCTTTACCCTGGTTCCTCTGGAGGCTGAGTGGAGAGTGGGCTGAAGTCAGAAGCTGTCGTGAGTATTCTGGGGAGAAGAGGATGAGAACCTGCTGAACAGGAAGCAGAGGGCAGAGACGTGTGGGAGGCATTCGTGGACTGTGGGGAGGGGAAGCAACTCGGAGCAACTTTCAGATGTCTGACCTGGGGTGCAGGGTGGATGGGGGTGCATCAGCAGAGAAAGAATCAGAGAGAAGAGATTACAGGGGAAAGAATGAATTCAGTATAGAGTTTTCTGGGTTTCCCTTCAAGGACTTGTGGGATATCACGGGGAGACATCCAGTCAGCTACAGTTTATGGTTCTAAGATTCAAAGAAAAGCTCTCTCTGGCCTGAAGCTATTGCATTGAGCTCATCTGGAGGGACAGGTAGGCTGAGGTGAGCCAGGGATGAGGTGCAGCCAGAGACACCCGTGGTGTCAGAAGCATCCCGGCAGCCTCTTCCATCAGCCTTCCCTTGACCTCCTCCCCTCTGAGCTCTGGATTCAGCATCCCTGGTACCTAAGATAGTGTTCTCACACAGAGTAGGTCCTTTACCATGTGGTTTCAGGACTATTTGTCAAAATGTTCAAGATTCCCAATGGCATCGCTCCAGAAAGGTAGGGAATTTGGTTTAAAAGATTGCATTCTTTTCAACAAATTATAGATTTTTTAAACTTAAAAAATAATTTTATGCAAGAGGCACTCAAGTCACCTAGAAGGGCTGAGGGCTTTGGGAAATTTGATTTATATTCCCTTTCTGCAAAGGTATCGGAACAGAGGTGGGTGGGAGTTCTGGCTGAAGAGGAAAGCTTACAAAGCCCGAGTTTCCTCCTATGTAAAATGGAGATAAGAACATTGACTTCTAAGGATTACAGTTCTAGTAAATTTTATTCATATTTATTATATCCTGTAAACATAGTTAATTATATTTATTGCAAGTACTATTCTAAATCATTCTATTTAATGCCTGCAATGGAGCAAGGGCTAAAAGGAAACCAGAGTCAGACACCATGATGGGATTAAGATTCTAATACCCCTGCTACTTAGGAACGCAGTTCTCTTAATAAGAGAGAACTTAATAAGACCTAAAAATGCCCAGATTTTCCACCAAACCATTGCCAAACTGGGAGGCAAAGGGCTCCTGTCTAGCATACTAATAAGCAATGGTTGGGAGTTTTTCACCCCCCCCCCCTCTGCTTTTCTTTTTACAGGAGTGAAAAATGTATTTTCACTCTTTGTCATTTTAATTAAATCAAGTCTACGAAAACATAAAGCCAGAGTCACATTCCTTTTCGACAAGAAAACTTTGAAAGCTGCACACCAGATTGCAAACTGTTAAAATTCATTCATTAAAAGTTCATGGTCTATTGGACTTTTTTCCTTCAAGCATCGCATTATGTACACTTCCTATCTATGTTTATGTGACAGATTGTCTAGCAGATTTCTTGAACAGTGGAGTTATATAGTCTGCCAGAAAAGGCCTAGTTTGGAACCAGTGGCCGTAAGTGAGATGGATTTGGAAATGGAACCTTGTTACCTACAGGATAATTTAGTAATAACGACCTAACGGATCCCTCAAGACCAACAATTAGATACCTGTTTGAAGTTAATTGGACTTTGCAGAAATGGGAGTTATATGAATTGTATGTTATAAAAATTTGGTAGGTGTTAAATGGATTGCCGGTACATTCTGAGCCGTGGTATTGCCTTTCAATCATTTTAATGTGCTGGCTAGGTTCTTTGGCTGAGGTCGTGTCTCAGAATAAAAGGACTAGTTTTGAGACCATGTGCTAATTCTGTGTGTAGCTGTACGGATATGAATGTATACGCGTATTTAAACATGGACAAATCACATATTTATTTACACTGAGAGTTTGCTGACCGCAGGTGTTAAAAAGATTAGAATTTGTAATCCAGATTTCTAAGCCAGCCTTTATGCTATACCAAATGACGCTTAAGAATTGTGAGAAGGCTGGCTTTTATTTTTAGCACTCAGTAAATTAAACCTTTTATTCATCATTCTGAAAGAAGAGAAGATCTGTTCCTTTTAATTTAAGGAAGGGAAAGTCACCCTTCCAGTCGGAGAGAACCTCTGGGTTAGGGCTGTCACCCGCTCATCAGTAACTGGATTATCTGTTACAATAACAAGTTTACACTCACTCTTTCTCCCCCCTTGATGACTTGAAGCACAGTAGTTGGAGTGTTTTGCAAAGATATTTCCCTTAATTCGATGTATTTCCTCTGAATAATTTGTCTTTGTTTTCTTTCTTTTTTTGTAGGATATATCTGATCAGGGATTCTTATCCATGGGTCTTTTGACAGTCCAGGACAGATGATTGTGTGTTGGAGTGGGGACACTTCTGTACATCGTAGAATGTTTAGCAACATTTCTGGAATTTTCCTTCCAGTAGCAACTTCTTTAGTTGTGACAACCCAAAACATCTCCAGATGCTTAATTTTTTTTTTTTTTTTTTTTTTTTTTTTTTTTTTTGTCCTCTGAATGTCACCTCAAGGACAAACTCACCCCTGATGGAGAACCTGTGCTGTGAACTCATGAGTCTATCCTTTAGGTTATCAATAGAAAAAAATATACTTACATTGGGTTAATTCTGCAGCATCTGTGAGCTTTCAACTACCTAATCCCATTAAGAGTTCCCCAAATGCATGGTGCATTTATAGTTTCCATTTTTGCACTGGTTCTATAGAACATATTTCATTTTGACTTCTGAGAAATCTGCCATTTTCAGCCATTTTAAATTTGATTAAGATTTAATGAGAAGGGGAAAAAAGACATACATTTTCATAAATTAATTTCAGCAGATGTGTGGATGGGTTTATATAAAACTACATTGAAAAAAAAGGTAGAAAGTATCATTAGGATAGCAAGATAGAAAGTCGTATATTTCTGTCCTTGTAAGTATACCATCTATCACAGAGGTTCAGAATCAGAAATGTAAGGCATCCTGACAACTCATCACTAATAGCATAGGAAGAAAAAAAGAGGGAGAGGGGTTGGGACTTTGAAACACAAGGAAATACAAAAGCTTCACTGTTGCGCATTAAAGTCTTCGCATTAAATTATCCTGTCATCAACTCATACAGAAAGAAATCATGCTCGTTTCTCATATCTACTCCTGCTGCCTTCCACGGGGCGCACAGATGCTTCAAATGCCCGAAATGTTAACAATTATTCCATAAGAATTGCAGTGGTCTTGTTTTGGGGTAGAACATTCCGGGTGGTGAATTTCTTTGGAAGACAGGCGTCTGATTAGGTGTTGCCAAAGGCTGTGCATAAACGTTTGTTTTCTGTTGACGGAGGCTAAGAGCTGAGTGGTTTTATTTTCCCATAAACAGCTGCTTCCTTTCAGTTAGCTGAATCAGAGAATTTATTCCCCCTTTCCACTGCACACAGCTCCTTATGATGTGCACTGGAATGTGGAAAAAGTGGTATCAAAAGCAAAAGTCACCCTGTCTTTCTCTCTTTCTGTCTTTAGCCTCAACACTGAGTTAAATCTCTAACGTGGAATTCCAGAGTGTGGTTTAAGAGCACTTCTGCATCCTTTGCATTCAGGCAATGCTGCACAGAAAGGGTACATGGTGGCTACTGTTTCGTTAGCAACATAATCCGGCTCCTGTCAGATTCTTGTAGTGAAGGTGGTGCGCCCCACCCTGAATCAGTGAGAAAGCGTGTATGAGAGCAAGACCTTGGGAAGGATTTTGAGAAGGATGTTTTTGCTTCCTTCCCCCCAGATACCGTAAAGCTTGGTGCCGGGTGATGCCACATCAGCAGAGCGCTGTGCGGAGTGTGGATTGGATTGCATTAGTTCCCTCCTAGAATTGCTTTTATTATATTAGATTGCAATTAGAGGTAATGTTAGGAGCCCATATGTCAAGACACAGAAATGCCTTTTGTGGTCCTGTGAGGATGGGAGGAGATATTTGCTTTTCAGGTGACCGAGCACAGCGGGTGCAATGCAGGTTTCAGGGTGGTCTCTGACTGCCTGGCTCCAAATGCCAGCTCCACTCCTTGACTAAAGTACTTCTTTGTCTTGGTTCCTGGAAGCACCTCTTTTCGCCTCTGTGATCAGAGGGCCATAACTGTGGCCACGTCGCGGAGCCGTGAGGCTCCTGTTACCCACAGCAGGCTCGTCCCTCTCCTGGAGTGAGTGCCCAGGGAATGACGCTGTCCTGTGTGTGGCACCACAAAACCTCCTTCTGCTTCTACCTTGAGCAGTGATTGTGCTAATTCGGGACTACTGGTTCATTTTCGTCCAGAGGTACCTGGAACAAGATGCATTCATTACGAGATTTTCCTCCGTGTTGACTGATGGGCAGGAAGACCAGGATGACATGTTGGCCCCTTTCCCAGCAGCCACGGAGGGCTGTGTGCTTCCTGTGCAAGTATCAGTGGCATTCTTGGCTTCACCGTGTCTCCTACCCCTGTTTCCATTTCTTTACTTCTATCGCCTCTTCACAAGATAAATAAATCGATTTTATCTTGCTGTGGTGTGTGTGTCAATATATGACAAGTGAGTGCTTTCTGGACCCAGTTATAAGGGAATGACTAATAAATAGGTCTTGGGATATATGGAACCTCTGAAATATTGATCTGGTCTTAATCTTTTTTTTTTTTTTTTTTTTTTTGGCCAGGGCTGGGTTTGAACCTGCCACCTCCGGTATACAGGGCCAGCGCCCTTCTCCGTTGAGCCACAGGTGCTCTGTCCGATCTGGTCTTAATCTTTATATCCCCTAAACAACAGGGGCCACAAACTCAAATATCCAAGCAGATATCGTCGACGAGACAAATGGACCCCATTCAAGGCAACAGGGATTGGTGGGAGCTGCTGGAGAGAGACAGGATATTTTCCATTCTCCAAATATTCCTGTATTTCCTCAGCATTTAGTGTCCCCATTTTCCCATTGCCACCTTTCTTCTCTCAAACTCACGTCTTCAAATTCAGAACTTTATTCCTTTGAGCAAGTATGATCTTGTAAGTTTTGTTAATGCTCTGTTTTTTTGTTTGTTTGTTTTTGGTAGCAAAATAGTATGTTCTAAAGTGGCCCAAATCTCACACAAAGCATTCTGTGGATGCCATAAAAATGAATAATTATGGGACTATCAGCGTTAGGGGTAGTGGTCATTGACATTTATGGAGCACATGCTAATGTTTTGCTCTCCTGTGTGGCATGCCTTGCACGCATTATTTTTTTTTTTCCACTTTCAACCCCAGGAGTTAAGTACCCATCTTAGCCTCATTTTACCAGTGGGAATATACAGGCACAAGGAGACAGAGTTATCACCCAGGCCAAAATCCATTTACTTGTCATAGTGGTTTTCAACCTTTTTTTTTGTATCTCAGGCCACACTTGAACCTGAATTAGTTAAACTTTCCCAGCACACTTAAGTTATGTTGATAAAAAAAAAAAAAAAGGGTAGAAAAGGCCCGGTGTGGTGGCTCACGTCTGTAATCCCAGCACTCTGGGAGGCCCAGGCAGGTGGATCACTTGAGCTCACGAGTTTGAGACCACGCTGAGCAAAAGCGAAACCCCCATCTCTACTAGAAATAGAAACATTAGCTGTGTGTTGTGGCAGGTGCCTATAGTCCCAGCTACTTGAGCCCGAGAGCTTGAGGTTGCTGTGAGCTATGATGCCATAGCATGCTACCCTGAGTCTGTGTCTCAATGGTGGGACCGTCCCCATGGTTCATATTGCAAGGGTACATGTCAGATCTATTAGATCTATTAAGTAAAGACTATAAATGTCTTAACACAATAATTAAGTAAATGAAGTGAAGGCTATATTAACTAGTTTGATGTGAGCATTCCTAAGTGTATATAAAATCAGCATATTGTACCACATAAAGGCATCAATGTATACACAATCTATGTGTTTATGACTTAATTTAAACAAAGAAAAAAAGAATAAAAATGAAAAAAGAATGTACTTACTATACTTTGAACTGCTTTCAAAAGTAATTTAATTAATGATCTTTAAAAATGTTCCTGGAGCACCTGTTGAAAATCACTAGCTTTCGGCTTTCACTTCTCAGTTTTGGGGCACGACGCACTATAAGGCAGCCTTTCCTTTTCACAGGTGTGTCCACCTTCACCTGATTTCTCAACCCTTGACCCCCAATACGTCTTGCTCATCTTTTAAGATTCAGCTCTGGGGTATGACCTGCCTTAGAAACCTTCCCTGGCCACCCCAGACTGGGCTATTTGCTCCTTTATTAATTCTCAGCTCAGCACCAGACAGGCGCACAGGGAATTTGGGTGGACCTGTGGCCCCGAGGTGCTCTTCCTGCTGTCCTTCCTGGACTCCAGCCCCGAGGTGATAGGGAACAACTGTTGAAGGGAAGAAAGACCCCCTGGGAGGACTCTGTCAGGCACCTAGAGATTATCAAGTGATGTCCAAGGCATGATGCAGGTGGTTCAGAATTTGGCCTCTGCAGTTAGACTGCTTGAACCTGCAACCTGTGTCCTGTATCACTAGCTGTGTGACCGTGGGTGATAAGGAGGCTCTCTGTGCCTCAGTTGCCACATCCATGAAATGAGGAATATAATTCTGCCCACCCCAGGGGGTTCCTGAGATGAGACGATGATCAAAACCTGTCAGCACAGAGCTTGGTGGCAGCTACGCTTCTCCGCGATCAGTCTAACCTGTGTGGTGATGCTCCGTGTCACCTGGGGAGAAACACCACAGGCAATCAGATTGTCTTACATTCTTATTTCCTCCTCTTATTCCACAGGAATTCATTGCACACTTGCTCTACGTGGAGTACAGAATGGACAAAACGCCTGACTTGCCAGAGCTTTTCGACTTTGCCTGTGCTGTCCATGATGGCAGCCATGAGCCCCATGTGCTCATTTAAATTTAAATGTAAAAATGCAATACCTCAGTGGGACTGCTCACACTTAAAATGTGGATTAGTCACGTGGGGGGTGGAGGCTGCCCTGTTTGACGGCACAGGAGTGTCAGTTTTCTGCAGCAACGCAGTGCCACTGTACCGCAGACTGTGTGGCTTAAACAACAGAGACTCACAGTTCCGGAGGCTGAAGTTCTATACCAAGGAGCTGGCAGGGTTGGTCTGCTCGGAGGCCTTGCTCCTTGACGGGCAGATGGCCGCCTTCTCCCGCGTGCCATCTTCTCTCTGTGTCTGTGACTCCACCTCCTCCTCCTGGGAGATCAGCAGTCATGGTGGGTCAGGGTCCCCTCCAGTGACCCCGTTTTTAACTTAATCACCTTGTAAACACCCTATCTCCAATACAGTCATATTTTGACTGTTAAGGTTAAGGTTTCATTATTGAATTTGGGGCAGAGGGGGGAGAGGGTACAATTTTAGCAGGTAACAATAGGATAGAACATTTTCATCATTCCAGGAAGTTTAGAAATGCAAGGCTAGTAGAAGAGAGCAACAGTAAAAATCTAAACAAATGTCAGTATTTCAGTATCATTTACTAACACCAATTCTGTACTTCTGGAAACTCTGATTGCACAGACGTGCTGCATTGTTCTGCTGCGGGGATGGCGACTGAGTGAACTTAGGGAAGCTCAGGGATGACTCACACTTGAGTGAAGAGAGACGTAGCTCCTGTCTTTCCCCTTTCCATTTTCTGCCCCTCACTCTGTCTCGTACTCTCTCTCTCTCCTTGCGGGTACCCTCATAGACCCTATTTTGAAAAGGGAATTATTATTATTATTTTTACTTTTAAGGATTCCTCTGTTTAAGAAGTCTCAGAGATTTAAAATATCTAACAGTTTATTGCAGTGTTTCCCAACCCTTTTTTTTTTTTTTTTTTTTTCAGTTTTTGGCTTGGGGCCAGCACCCCACCCCTTTGAGCCACAGGTGATGCCCTTTTCCAACCATTTTTATCTCATGGCACATTTGAACCTGTAGTTAAACTTCTGTGGCATGCTTAAATTATTTTGATCAAGAAAAGAGTAATAAAGAAGAATTTACTTACTGTGCTTTGAACTTCTTTGGAAAATAATTTAATTAATGGGCCTTGAAAATTTTCATAGCACACCTGAGATCCTCTTGTGGCACGCCGATGAAAGTCACTGGTGTATTGCCACAAAGGCTGAGGGAGATGCATGGAGAAAAAGTGAAACAGAGCTCCCTATGAGGACATGTGGTTCCTGCTCTCTGAGTATGAGAAAGGCTGCAGGGAGAAGGTATCTCTTCACACTCGACCTTGACCTTCATCAAGTTCCTTAGTATCCCCTTGCATGACAGGCCGAATGTGAACAGCATCTATCTCCTAGAGGGCAGGAGTTCTATGAATGCAATTATTAATCACTGTGAAGCTGTTGTAAACAATTACCATAAAACAATGAGACAGTGCTTTCATTCTCCCAGATCAATATTACTGAAAAGCCTTTCTGTCCCAGGCTTATCACATAAACAGGTAACTCTCATCACCACAGATACATGATGACTTTTTGATCAAGTATTAATGGTCTTCTATATTTCACAAACCAGTAAGGGGGTGGGCCGTGCCTGTAGCTGCTAATGCCCATGTTTGTTTTTCTGTCTCTCCTTCCAAAGATGGTTAGAGAAGGCATATAATAAAGATGCCCATTCAGTAAGCCATGAGATTATGAAAACAAAAGGAATCACACGAGTAATTTCTTTTGGTTGTATTGAAAAGATGAGGGGAGAATATTAAGAAAGAAAAAGATACAAGGTAAGAAAGTATACAAGGAAATCTTACAATTATTCACACCAGTTAAGAATCTTAGGCTAAAGCTAGCCCCTGAAATGGAGCACCAAGCTTAATATGCAAGAATTCTGGTAGAATGGAAAGAGAGAGAAAGAAAAAGGGGAAAGAAAGAGAATGAGCAAAGGAAAGAAAAGAAAAGACCACTATAGATTTATAGAATGGTCTGAGGTCTGGTAGCGTGATTCCTCCTGCTGTGTTTT